>JAHRHZ010000030.1:6871583-6881770 GCA_024137785.1 Ginglymostoma cirratum | reverse complement strand
CGCCACATTACCAAAAGGATGTGGAAGCTTTGGAGAGGGTACAGAGAAGGTTTACGAGGATGTTGCCTGGTATGGAAGGTGCTAGCTATGAAGAGAGGTTGAGTAGGTTAGGATTGTTTTCATTAGAAAAAAGGAGATTGAGGGGGGACCTGATTGAGGTCTTCAGAATCATGAAGGGTATAGACAGGGTTGATAGAGATAAGCTTTTTCCCAAGGTGAGGGATTCAATAACGAGGGGTCACGCGTTCAAGGTGAGAGGAGAAAAGTTTAAGGGGGATACACGCGGAAAGTACTTTACACAGAGGGTGGTAGGTGCCTGGAACGCGTTGCCATCAGAGGTAGTAGAGGCAGGCACGGTAGATTCATTTAAGGTGCGTCTGGACAGATGCATGAGTAGGTGGGGAGCAGAGGGATACAGATCCTTAGGAATTGGGCGATAGGTTTAGACAGTGGATTTGGATCGGCACAGGCTTGGAGGGCCAAAGGGCCTGTCCCTGGGCTGTAAGTTTTCTTTGTTCTTTGTTCTTCTTTGCAGTGGGGAGGAATAATATGAAGATAGCAACAATTCTGAAGTGAACTTTTTTGACTTCATCATTTGGATGGTGATGTAGATTGCCAGCTTGACTGAAAAAAGGCTGGATAGGCTGGGACTTTTTTCACTGGAGCTTAGGCTATTGAGAGGTGACCTTTATAGACGTTTATAAAATAATGAGAGGGTACAAATAGAGTTAATGTTAATTGACTTTTTTCCAAGGATGGGGATTTCAAGAGTAGGGGGCACACTTTTGAGATGAGATGAGAGGAGAGAGATTGATAAAAGACATGAGGCAAGGTTTCTTTACACGGTGTTTCACATGTGGAATAACTTTCTCAGGAAAGTCGAGGATATAGGTACAATTGCAATGTTTAAAAGACATTCGGGTAAGTACAGGAATAGGAAAGGTTTGGGCCTGTAGCAGGTGGGTGGGGCTAGTTTAGTTTGGGATTATATTCAGCATGGATTGGTTGGACTAAAGGGTCTGTGCTCGTACCATATGACTCTATAAATTTAAGACTGGAAAGAATTGAAATAAAAATCCAGATTGTTCCACAATGAGTGCTTGATCCACTTTGCCAGTTAACTAACCAGGTATTAAAGACAAAGCATTAACCTGTGCCTCTGATTTTGTTTAGGACGAGGCAGGAATAATGGTGCTGAATCAGTAGGAGGGCCACGTCATTGGGACAAGCGGAAAAAAAAAGCCTGGTGGTAGCTCCGTTCCCAGTGGTTATCACCAATAATTGCTATAATTGCTCTGGCCACTGTGGGTTAGAAGAGCATAGAAACTTGGAGCAGGAGTTAGCTATATAATACCTCAAGTAAGGGCCACCCGCCCTTGAAATCCAGGCTGGTCAACCTCAATCCACATGCCTGTGCTGTCCTTGTATCCCGGTTCTCTTAGTATCCAAAATTCTAATGCTGCCCTGCCTTGAACATAAAATCCCATGAGCAACGAGAGCACTTTGGGGGAAAGAAACTTCTCATTTTGGGTCCTATATGATTGACCCCTTATTTTGAGACAGTGCTGTGAAGTTAACGATTCTCAAATCTGGGGAAATATCCTCCTCGTGTCTACACTGTCAAGACCTTTTAATAAGAATGTTAGACAACTCCATGAGATCATGGTCTGAATTCCAACCTAAACATAAATGGAGCCGTGTTGGGTATTAACATTCAAAAAAACTGTCTCTGTCCTCAAGCTTTTCCAACACACTTCCAACTTTAACTTGAAGCAAGCTCACTTCAAAGAGCATCAGGAAATCTGCCAGCATCATTAAGGTGAGAACATCACTGGATCCAAGTGCCTGCCTTAGAAGCCTTCCCTTACACCCTTTCTAGAGACATCTGATTTATCCTCCCCCTGTCTTTGAACTCCTTTACTTGTCCATTAGATTGACACTCCAGCACAGCCTTGCCTGCAGTAGTTTCTAGGCCAGCCTGCAGTCTGTTAGAAAGCCAGTGATTTGGATTGGCTTACGAGTGGAGAACCAATCAGCCACTTCACTTACACGTTGTGTAGTGAAAGTTCTGGCATGTGAGGAAACCTCTGGCAGCTTTTTGACTGACCTACACTGTGGGTCAGATAAGTTCAAAGTTTCTCAACCCCCGGAAAGTTAAGTCTACCCACTCAATCTCTCCTGAAAGGACAGCTTCCTCATTCATTAAGCGTACACTGCACTCCCTCTAAGGCAGTTGTAGTCTTTAGGTAAGAAGACCCAAAGCACTAAGGATTAGGAATAATGTAGATTCTGGAAATAGTATATTTTTTTTTTGTTTACTGTAAACGTAGCAAAGTGATTTCTTTTGAAGACAGTATTACACATGCACAACTGCTGCTGTAATGTTTGGTCTAACAAATCACGTACAGCAATTGTGGTAAGATATTTCGACAAAGGTCTGTGTTGATTGCACTGCTTAGCTTTTAAAGAACACACGTTGTGCAATGGGAGGAGACTATGATTTGAACGCTAATGTGGGAAGCTGGGCATGTTTCCGGTGCCCGGGACCTGCTTGTGTGCAAGATGTGTCTCCAGCTGCAGCTCCTGGAAGCCTGAGTTTCAGAGTTAGTGGTGTCTGCGAACGCTGTGGAGCATTCATGAAGCAGAGGGTGTTGTGGATAGCATGTACAGAGAGGTGGTTACACCGCAAACTCAGACAGGAAGGGAATGGGTGACCATCAGGCAGAGTAGGAGGGCTAAACAGACAGTGCAGGAATCTCCTGTGGCTGTTCCCCTGCAAAACAGATATACTGTTTTGGATACAGTTGAGGGAATGGCCTCTCGAGATAACAGCAGCAGCCAAATTCATAGCACCGTGGTTGGTTCTGCTGCAGAGAGAGGGAGAAATAGGCATAGACATGCTATATTTATAGGGGATTCGATCATAAGGAATAGATAGCATTTCTGTGGCTGCGAACAAGTGTCTAGGATGGTGTTGCTTCCCTGGTGTTAGGATGTCTGAGTGGTTGCAGGATGCTCTGGAGGGGGAGGGTGAACAGCCAGTAGTCATGGTACACATTGGTTTGGGGGGAAAAAAAGCATGAGGTCCTAAAAGCAGAATGTAGAGAACTAGGAATAAAGTTGAAATGTAGCTCCTCAAAGGTATTCATATCAGGATTACTACCAGTGCCACGAGCTAGAAACTGGATATATAGAATGAACATGTGGCTGAAAAGATAGCATGAGGGGGAGGGTTTCAGACCGGTTCTGGGGGAGGTGGGCCCTGTACAATCTGGGCAGGTTACACCTGTGCAGAACCAGGACTGATGTCCTTAGTCGGGATGGTGGTAGATACATGGTGGTGTGATAGGAGGAGGATTTAAACTAGTGTGGCAGGGGGGTGGGAACAAGAGGAGTAGGGCAGTAGATGCAGAAATTGACGGAGAGGTGGAAACTAAAGCAAACATGACTATGAACAAGAACAGGCAAGAAATGCTGTTGAAAAGAGGCGAGGAGGTGGTCTGAAATGTGTGTTTCAATACAAGTATATTATGCAAGGGAGCTGAACTTAGAACTTTGGCTCGTACTTGGAACTATGACATTATTGTGATTTATGGAGACTTCTCTGAAAGAGGGACAGGACCAGCAGCTGAATGTCCTAGGATTTGATATTTCAAGTGTGATAGGGGATGTAAAAGGGGTAGGGAAGTTGCGTTACTGGCAAAGGAGTATCTCGCAGCTGTACTAAGGGAGGATACATCAGTGGACTCATGCAGTGAGGCAGAATTCCGAAATGGAAAGGTGAAGTCACAATGGGAGTATACTACAGGCCTCCCAATAGCCAGAGGGTGCTAGAGGAGAGAATATGTAGACAAATGTTGGAAAGATGCGAAAACAGCAGTGTCGTTATGGTGGGTGATTAACTTGCCCCCTTGACTCACTTCGTGCTAAGGGCTTGGATGGTGCACAATTTGAGGACCATTCAGGAGGGTTTCTTGACATAGTACGTAAATGGCCCAATCAGGGAAGGAGTTATACTGGACCTGGTTTTGGGAAATGAACCCGGCCAGGTGGGTGCAGTTTTGGTGGGGGAGCATTTTGGGAGTATTGACCATAATACCATGAGGTTTAAGATACACATGGATTGGGATAATAGCAGTCCTTGGGTGAAGGTGTTAAATTGAGGGAAGGTGAACTACAACGATATTAGGCAGGAACTAGAGAATTGATTGGAGGCAGCTGTTTGAGGGTAAATCCACATCGGACATGTGGAAGTATTTCAAACAGCAATTGGTAAGAGTTTAAGAGCAACACAATCCTGAGAATGAAGGATAGGTAAGGCAAGTTACATGAACCTTGGATGACCAAGGATGTTACAACCTTGGTCAAAGAAAAAGGAAACATACATAAGATCTAGGAGGATGGGAACTGACAAAGCCCTTGAAGTATATAAGGAAAGTAGGAAAGAACTTAAACAAGGAATTAGAAGGGCTAAAAGGGATCAGGAAAAAGTTGTTTAGCAAACAGGATTGAGGAGAATCCCAACGCTTTTTATACATATATAAAAAGCAAGAGGGAAGCCCGGGAAAGGGTTAGCCGACTTGACAAAGGAGGGAATCTGTGTGAAGCCAGAAGGGGTAGGTGAGGTTCTGAATGAATACTTTGTGTCAGCATTCACCAAAGGGAAGAAATTGGTGGAAGATGATCTCAGAGAAGAGAGTGCAAGATTTCTAAGCCAAGTTGCTATTAAGAAGGAAGAAGTGTTGTGGTTCTTATAAAGTATTAAGGTAGATAAGTTCCCAGGTCCTGATGGGATTTATCTCTGAATATTGAAGGAGGCAAGAGAACAAATGGCTGGAGCATTGACAGACATCTTTGTATCCTCTTTGGTCAAGGTGAGGTCCTAGAGTACTGGAGAACAGCCAATGTTGTCCCATTGTTTAAGAAGGGTAGCAGGGATAATATGGGAAATAACAGGCCTGTGAGCCTGTCAGTGGTAGGGAAATCATTGGAGAAGATTCTCAGGGACAAGATCTATACGCATTTAGAAACAAATGCATTTATTAGCGATAGGCAGCATGGTTTTGTGCAGGGAGGTCATGCCTCATAACTTGATTGAGTTTGAGGAGGTGACGAAGATGATTGAGGGAAAAGTGGTTGATGTCAACATGGACTTCGGTAAAGCCTTAAAGGTCCCACGTGGCAGACTGGTAAAAAAGATGAAGCTATAGAGTATCAAGGGTGAGCTAGCAAGACGGATACAGAACTGGCTCTCATAGGAGACAGAAGGTAGTGGTGGAAGGATGCCTTTCAGAGTGGAGAGTTGTGACTAGTGGTGTTCCACAGGGCTCAGTGCTGGGACCTCTGTTGTTCGTGGTCTACATAAATGATTTGGAGGAAAAAGTGGCTGGTCTAATTAGTAAGTTTGCGAACAATACAAAGACTGGCGGAGTTGCAGACAGTGAGGAGGATTGTCAGAGGATACAGCAGGATATTGATCAATTGGAGGCAGGGGCAGAAAAATGGCAGATGGTGTTTAATCCAGACAAATGTAACGTGATGCATTTTGGGAGGTCAGGTACAAGTTGAAATTATACAATGAATGGCAGAACCCTTGGGAGCATTGATATGCAGACGGATCTGGGTGCGCACATCCATAGATCACTGAAAGTGGCAGTGGAGGTAGATAAGGCAATAAAGGCCTATAAGCATGCTTGCCTTCTTTGGAAGAGGCATGGAGTACAAGGACAGACAGGTTATGCTGCAGCTTTATAGAACTGCACCTTCAAATACACCAGACATAGGAGTTGAATTAAAATAAGTAAATTTTGACTCTTAGGTACCTATTGAGCTGCATGGTCCTAACTTGATTACCATTGATGCAATACTTTGTGTTAGCTCCTGTAACATAAGACTGCTGGTGGGTAATGAAAGATTCAATAGATGTTTATTTCAACTTCAGGTTGATATGTATTCCAGTCATAAGCACTTTGTCTGAGCTAACAAGCTATTCAGTCACAAACCGCATTCTTCTATCAGCATGTCCTGATTCTGGTAACCCAGTGAAAATGGTGACTGAAATCTGTGTCCTTCGGTCACATGAGATAATATCATAAGCACATTAACTGTAAGACCTAACACAACTAGTGAATGCTGACTGCCTTAGTCCAGCAAAACCTCCCTTGATTCTTTCACTTCATCTGCTTGCACCGCTTTATGGAAACAGAATATATTTTGCTCCATGCTGACAGTGAGTTGAAGTCCTTTGGCAGCTAATTGATCATCTCCCTCCATTCAGCTAGGTTTTGGGGTGATCCTGCATTTCCACAGGATGGCTGTTATAACTCCTCACCTTCCAAGTTTGAATCAATGCATTATAGACTGTCTGGGGTTTACACACAGGCACTAAATTGCAGTACACTACTGAGTGACTGTCACATTGTTGGACTCCCTTTGCTATCAGATGAGCATAAAAGTTTGAAAAAGAACTTGGAGTTTTCCTCTATCTTAACCAAAATTTCTGCCTCAACCAACATAAGTGATTGGTCATCTACTGCATCTTTGTGGCATGTTTCTGTGTGTGTATATATATATCACCACTGACTGCACTTCGATTCCAATAAATTATTTTGAAGCTAAGGATTTGCAGGTCTGCTTTTTAAAACAAGATCACTTGTACCTCCTAGCACTTTTCATATTCTTTACATTCCAGTGGTAAAAAGAACAATTGGGTTCAAAGAGTAATTTGATCATGTCAGGGCAATATTTTTTTCCAGTGGTTGTTCAGATACTGGAGAGCTCCCATGCTTTTCTTTAAGGATATTTTCTGCTTTTAACTGCAGGAGGCGCAATCATTGCACATGTCAGAGAGCCAGTAGTGTCTGCTTATATCCAAGAACAATGTTCAGCTGGCTCTGTTGCTGCCTCACATGCCCCTATTGATAAGCACCACCTCCTTGCCACACTCATCTTGATTCAGCCAGATCACCCCTCTCTTGCTGCCGAACATGTCAATCCTCTTGTCCTCCTTGCTAATTCCTTCCCTGAGGGTTGATGAACAGGGCATCAAGGAGGACAGCAAGTGAGAGGTGGGATATCAGCAGCACAGGCATGCTGTTCTGGGACAATGGCATCAGTGGCAATGGCAGGAATTAGTGTTTTTCCCCAAAGTGTCGTGCATCCATAGAATCCCTACAGTGTGGAAAGCAGGCCATTCAGCCCATACTGATCCTCTGAAAAGCATCCCACCCAGACCCAGCCTACTATCCTATCCCTGCATTTCCCACCGCTAATCCACCTAGTCTGCACATCCCTGGACGCTATGGGCAACTTAACATGGCCAGTCCATGTAACCTGCACATCTTTGAACTGGAGCACCTGAAGGAAGTCTATGCAGAAATGGGGAGAATGCACAAACTCCATACAGTCAGTTGCCGAAGGATGGAATTGAACCTGGGTCCCTGGTGCTGTGATGCAGCAGTGCTAATCACTGAGTCACCATGCTTCCCAACCACCTGAGAAAAAATGACATCAGTTTAGATTTGCAAGAGATGGCAGTTGCCTCCCAGATTATCCTCTGCACTGCACTGAAGAGTCAATCCAGATCACATGCTTCAGTCTCTAGGTCAGAGCTTGAACCCATAGCTGCCTTAGAGTTGATTTACTACAGGAATAAAACTGACCAAACTTAAAAAT
The DNA here is from genome assembly GCA_024137785.1 of Ginglymostoma cirratum. Taxonomy (NCBI): domain Eukaryota; kingdom Metazoa; phylum Chordata; class Chondrichthyes; order Orectolobiformes; family Ginglymostomatidae; genus Ginglymostoma; species Ginglymostoma cirratum. The sequence goes on along the minus strand of JAHRHZ010000030.1, from coordinate 6,874,096 downwards.
GAAAGAGGCAGCAGTGTATCAAAATTCTTTCCTCAACTTTGTGAGTTTGTTCTCTTCATTGTAATTAGAGAAGCTCAGAAGAGAGGTCTAGAGTAGAGTCGTTACTTAATACAAGTTTAGAAGAAAATTTAAATATTACATTTAGTATTGAAAAAAAGTGCATCATCATAAATGACTGCCTCTGTTTGAAATTGCTATCTCTTGAGTTCATTTTATTGATCAATAGAACAAAGTCTCAGATAATAATCTGTCTTTTTGAAACAGACAATCAAGAGTGGTTATCTCCTTTTCCAAACCTGACAATTGTTGCTCCAAGTAAGTCGTTTTTTTACGTTTGGGCGGCCTACCGAATTGTTTATACTCTCCCACCTTGAATTCTGTTCACGATCAATCAAGTCTGAATTTTTTGCTGTCTCTCTTTCAATGCAGGTCCCCAAGCAGACGAGAATAAGCATATAGGTAAGTCACAAAAATCTAACTTTTGGCATAAATGTGAATGAAAGTCCTCAGTTGTTGCTAGCAAATGTGCCATATCAGCTTTAATATGAGGCAGATTAGACTAATATTGATGGAGCAACTGCCCATATGTCTTTAAGAAAAAGCATGTTTAGTAATCATTAGTGGGTTTGTTTTTGATTTCTTTGTGCATGGTAAGCATATGCAAATTTAGAGTTCTGGGTGTTTTGGACCTTTTGTTTCTGATTGTGATGAATAACCATACCTAGATGCTGCTATTTCTGGATGGCAATAAAAGCTGAGCTGTACACTTTGGATACTGTTTTTTTTTTTTTTGGAATGCTGACACAATAGTTCTTGAGGTTGTAGACATGCTCATCGAGCTGGTGGGTTTGGTTGTAAACATTTTGTCACCATGCTAGGTAACATCGTCAATGTGCCTCTGGTGAAGCATCAGTATTCTGTCCTGCTTGTTACTTGTATGTCTCGGTTTGCTGCAGTGGTTGGCATTACTTCCGGTTCTATTTCTTAATGGTTTGTACACCAGGCCTAATTCAATGTGTTTGTTAATGGAATACCCTGGCATGTCTGTTTGGCTTGTGCAATTATGGATGTGTTGCCACAGTCGAATTTGTGCCCCTTGTTGTCCATATAGTGAGGCAGGCGCATATAATTAACAAGCGGGACAGAACGTCAGTGCTTTACAGGAGGTGCAGTGACGAAACACTTGCAATCAAACCCACTGGCTCAGCAAACATGTCTACAGCGTCATCCACAACTCAGGCTACAAATCTTATTAAACTTTAAACGATAGTTCTTGTCCATTGCTATGGACCAGACCAGATCTCCTCAATATATTTTAAGGTAGCCTAGACCCTAACCTTTTTTTCATATTTTGAAGGTAGATGTCAACTACCATGTACCAAATACAATGCAACTGGTCAAACCACCTTGCATTAAGCAAAATACAATTTATTTAAACACTACGATTAAAATACAAACCAAGGAGGAATTTAGAATAACCTAACTACGGGAAAACTTAATCCAGTAATACATACAGTACCTATTATTAACTGTTCTAATATAAGTAACATCCCATTAATATACCCCTTGTCTAAAAGGCAAATTTGGATACATTCTCACATGCAATTCTCCAACCTAGGATGGGGGAAAAAGCATCAAGAGAAAATTCAGAAAGTAGCAGCTAGGAAACGTTCACTGAAGTTTCCAACTCTTTAGGTCCCAAAGGCTTCTCATATACCTGAAAAGAACCAAAACCTAGAAATCTGGACCTGAGTTGTGAACGCCCATTCAGGCTGTTTTAAAGAAAAAAACACTCGAGGCCTCTCAAGCTATTTACTCAAGTCGTCCTCGGTAGCCAGCATTTTTTTGTCTCTGCCTTACAATCTCTCTTTGAAAAGAAATGGACAAAATAACCTCAAGTGACAACATCTAACTTTTCCTAGAATATATATATGATTCAATAGCTAGGGTACTGTGTAAGCCAGTCTGAGTAGGTACCAGCAATCTGTCCTCTGAGAATGTTGATGAATCAGTTTTATTCCACACAATATCAATCATGGTAATCAGTTTCTGTTAGCTCACAAAAGATTCAATTTATTGAATTCAACGATGCGACCTCTAGAATGTAGATTGACCATTCCAACCACGAGCTACCACACCCCTAATAAGACTACACAGCAATAAAGATAAATTGTAGCTGAAATATCTTTATTGGGGAGAAAAACAGTCTGGAAGGAAGTATTTTGGATGGAATAGAAGAGACTGGATGCAACAGTCAACTGTTTACATTTAAATGTTTATGCAATTTATTGCAACAAGCAAATAGCTGTGGCATAAAGCCAACAGAGTGCAGTCTAGTTATGGAGCCTTTCTTGACAAGGTTGTAGATTTGGTTGTGGATGTCTGGGTGCTTTTTAAAGGACATTGCCTTTTCTTGTTCATGAAGTAGTTTCTTTGTTTATGAAATACACTTATTGACAGTCCCAATCTCTCTCTCTCTCTCTCTCTCTCTCTCTCTCTCTCTCTCTCTCTCT
>JAHRHZ010000030.1:6798619-6868427 GCA_024137785.1 Ginglymostoma cirratum | reverse complement strand
TGCTTGGCCTGCTGTGTTCATCCAGCTCTACACCTTGTTATCTCGAATTCTCCAGCATTGGCAGTTCCTACTATCTCAAAATGTATTACAAGTCGGATTCTGAAACCAACCAGCAGCTGTGAACTGGAAACTTGGGATTCAAGCCCTAGTTTAAACATTTAAATTTGAGTTCAAATCAACATTCCTGTGCAATACTGAGGGAACATGGCATTGCCAGAGTGCCTTTTGAAAGATATTAGATTTGAGGGTAGATCTGTTCTTGCAGCTATGCATAAAATTCAATGGCACTATTTGAATAAGAGCAAGGCGCATCTTTCAATATCTGCTCAGTGTCCTTCAGCCAAAATCACCAAAACAAATGGCAATTTCTCATTAATCATCAGTAATGTATGCAAATTGGCTGTGACATACCTGGTAAATGACAGTGACAACACTTTAAGTTGTAAAACATATTGGGATAAATGAAGATGTGAAAGGTGCTAAATAATCATTTTTATATGCTTAACAATAGTTTTTTTTTGTGAAAGTTTGTCAATATGTATGTGGTAGGAATCTTGGCATGAAAACTTTTTAGTTGTGTTATAGTTTTTCATAATTTTTCTTTAGGTTGTTTCATATCTGTGGTTATTCTTGCTGTTGGCATGATCGTCGTTGTCGTTGTCGTTGTCGTCATCGTAAGTGAGAGCTCCACTAATGTAGTTTTGGATTCCTGACATTTCCTTTGATTGAAAAATGTGTCTAAAGAGTTCTAAATTACCAATTTTAAGATATATTTTAATTCTGAGCTATTAAACAATAGTGTATGAATGGCAACTTCAGTCTAGTGTGAAAGCAGATTTCATTAAAATCTCCTTCCCGTAAGTGTTCCTCAAATGCAAGGACTTCCCAAGAATTCTAGTTCCATAATATTATTCTTTAATGTAGTGGGGAATAAGTGGCTAAAACTTATGGAGCGTGAGGGCTCCTCAGTTCAAGATCAGATGTCCCAGTCAAGAGAATCTTCAAAGGATTGTGATCTTTATTTCATTCAATTCATTGTGATGTTACTGATGCAATCCTTCTCTTGGTGTTCAACACTCACTCATCATTAATAGTAGGCATTTTTGGTGACAGATTATGTTAGTGGAATTTACTAACACAATAGCTGCTTGTTTTATTTGTTGGATGTGGGCGTTGCTGGGTGGGCCAGCGTTTGTCGTCCATCCCTGGTTGCCCACGAAGTGGAAATGGGATACCACATTGAACTGCAGCAGTTCACTTGGTGTTGATGGACCCTCAATGCTGTTACGCAGGGAGTTTCAGGATATTAATGCAGCTGCATTGAAGGAACAGTGACAATATTTTCAGGTCAAGGTGGTAGGTGGCTTGGAGGGAAACTTACAGGCAGTGATGTTTTCATGTGTCTGCTGCCCTTCTTGATGTGAGTAATCCTGGGTTTGGAAGGTGCTGTCTGAGGAGTCTTGGCAAAATGCTGCAGTGCATCTTGTAGGTGATACAGTGCTGCTACTGAGTGTCAATGGTGGGGAAAGCAGATTACCATGCGTCAGAGTCCATAATCGAGCACTGAGACACATGGGAAATAAAATTTAACATTGACAGATACAATGGCTCCAACTTGAGTGCAATCCAGTAATTTGCATAGAAATGAGAAAAGCAGTAGACCAAAGCACTACTTTCACTGGCATATCAGGGGAAAGGGTTCAGCTGGTTTGGAAACTGTTTCTGGGTAGTTAGGTTGCTGATTTTTGTGGGAAGTGCAGACTGGTTTTCTCAATAAGATAAATAAGAAAATGAAAGGTATTAGTCGTCAATAATTTGAGATTATTTTAGAGATACTGTTCCTAACTCTGGACCAGAATTCCTTCGTTCAAGTCTCACCTCTTCTGGAGGTGTTTCTTGATAACTGGTTTTAACAAGTTGATTTTCAAAACTCTTAAAGCTTTGAATGGCAGCCTCTAGCGGTCACTTGAGAACTGCAGTATTTAGCCCTTAAACATTTTGCAGCACGGTCTCTTCTGTTAAAGTACTGGAAGAGAACATCTGTGCCCCTGTCGTCCTGTCACCTGCTTGCTGCATCTGACTTGCTGCCCTGCTCGCTGCTCCAAAGTGGCAAGAGGGACAGTGGGGCAGACAGCAAGTCTTCCAGAAATACAAGGGGACAGAGGGTCAAGCATGAAGGAGGAACTGAAGAAAATCCTTGTTAGTCTGGAAATGGTTTTGGGGAAATTGATGGGATTAAAACCTTAAGTCCCCAGGACCTGATGTTCTGCATCCCAGAGTACTTAAGTGACCCTAGACATAGCAGCCGCATTGGTGATCACTTTCCAGCATTCTGTAGACTCTGGAAGAGTTCCAGTGGACTGGAGGTTAGCTAATGTAACCCTATGCTTTAAAAAAGGAGGGAGAGAGAAAACGAGGAATTATAGGGTGGTTTGCTTGACATTGGCGGTGGGAAAAATGCTGGAGTCAATTGTTAAGAATGTAATAACTCTGCATTTGGAAAGCAGTGACAGAGTTGGTCCAAGTCAGCATGGATTCAGTAAAAGGAAATCATGCTTGACAAATCTTCTGGAATTTTTTGAGGATGTGACCAGTGGAGTGGACAAAGGTGAATTGGTAGATGTGGTGTATCTGGGCTTTCAAGAGGCTTTTGAAAAGGTTCCACACAAGAGATTAGTAAGGAAAATCAAAGCTGATGGTATCAGACAATGTATTGACAGAATTTGGTTGGCAAACAGGAAGCAGAGTTGGAATAAATGGCTCTTTTCTGAGTGGCAGGCAGTAGGTGCCACAGGGTTCAGTGCTGGGATCTCAGCTGTTCACGATATACATTCAACTCCTTTGTCCAAAGTGTTAATGCAATATCTCCAAATTTACAGACAATACTATGCTGGGTGGCAGTGTGCTGGGAGTGGTTTCCTCCGGGTGCTCCAGTTTCTTTGCATAGTCCAAAGATGTGCAGGCGAAATGGACTGGCCATGCTAAATTGCCCATAGTGTTCGGGGCTGTGCAGATTAGGTGGATTATAGGGGGATGGGTCTGGGTGGGATGCTGTGAGGCTTGGTGTGGACTTGTTGGGCCAAAGGGCCTGTTTCCACACTAGGGATTCTATGAATGGAATTAACACCAAAGGCTGTCAAATAGCAGCCAAACTTCAAGGATGCAAATGAGCATTATTGTCCTGATTTATATGAAGAGGCTGCAGGGTGACTGGGGCAGTCTGGCTGAGTGGACAAATACTTGGCAAATGCAAAAAATATTGGATAAATGTGAGGTTATCCACTTTGGTCACAAAAACAGGAAGGCAGATTATTATCTGAATGGCGGCAGTTTAGGAAAAGATGAGATCCAATGAGACCTCTGTTTCATGGTGGAACAGTTGCCGAAAGTTAGCATGCAGGTACACTGGATGGTGAGAAAAGCTAATGGCATGCTGGCCTTCGTAGTGAGAAGAATTGGAATAAGCATGTCTTGTTGTAGTTATACAGGGCCTTGATGAGGCCACACTTTGAGCATTATTTGCAGTTTTGGCCTTCTAGTCGGAGGAAGGACATTCTTACAATTGAGGGAGTCTAGGGAAGGTTCACCAGACTGATTTCCTAGGATGGTAGGACTGACATATGAAAGACTGGATCACCTGGGCTTGTACTGACTGGAATTTAGAAGAATAAGGGGAGATTTCATACAAACACATAAAATCCTAATGGGACTGGACAGACAAGATGCAGGAAGAATGTTCCCAATGTTGGGGAAGTCCAGAATAAGGGGTAAGCCATTCAGGACTGAGATGAGGAAGAATTTCTTTAGAGTTGTGAACCTGTGGAATTCTCTACCAAAGGAATCTGTTGGGGCCAGTTCATTTGATAAATTCAAGAGGGAGCTGGATGTGGCCCTTGCGACTAAAAGGATCAAGAGGTGTGGACAGAAAGCAGGAACAGGTTGCATGATCGCATTGAACGGTGGTGCAGGCTCGAAGGGCCAAACAGGTGCAGTAGGCAGCTATTCGGACCTATTTTCTATCCTTCTATGTTTAAGGAGGGCTTTGAGCTGACTGAGGTAGCAAGAGTTTGGCACATAAGGAAACGAAAGGGTTGGGGGCCAGGCAGCAATTGGTAGGAATCCTAAACACTGCGAGTATATATGTGGTGAACATACACCTGCAATTGCTTAAGCAGCAAATACAGCTTTTTCCAAAAGGATCTGAATTTATGTGTGAAGATTCATTTGTTTTAAGCACATTCCCCGCCTAGAAATCCTAGCCAATATTCCAGTGTAGAATGAGTGTGTTCACCATCTGCAAAATTAATCTTAAGTGCATATTTTATTCTTAAAGCAGGAGCAGTACAGTTCCATTCAGGGTTATTGCATCATAGAGTCAGACGTACAGCATGGAAACAGACCCTTTGAAGGCAGATGACACCAAAATTGGAGATGTAGTGGGCAGTGAAGAAAATTACTTCAGAGTACAACAGGATCTTGATCAGATGGGCTGACAAATGGCAGATGGAGTTTAATTTAGATAAATGTGAGGTGCTGCATTTTGGAAAGGCAAATCCGAGCAGGACTTCTACACTTAATGGTATAGTCCTGGGAAGTGTTGCCGAACAGAGACCTTGGAGTGTAGGGTCATAATTCCTTGATAGTGGAATGAAGGATAGTGAAGATGACATTTGGTATGTTTGCCTTTAATGGTCAGTGCATTGGGTATAGGAGTTGGGAGATCACATTGTGGCTGTACAGGACATTGGTTAGGCCACATTTGGAATACTGCATTCAATTCTGATCTCCCTGCTATAGGAAGGATGTTGTGAAATTTGAAAGGGCCATGAAGATTTACAAGGATGTTGCCTTAGCGGGTTAGAGGGCTTGAGCTATTGGGAGACGCTGAAGAGGCTGGGGCTATTTTCCCTGGAGTGTCAGAAGCTGAGGGGTGACCTTCTAGAAGCTCAAAATCACGAGAGGTGTGGATAGGGTGAATAGACAAGGTCTTTTCCCAGGGTAGGGGAATCCAGACTAGAGGGCATAGGTTTAAGGTGAGAGGGGAAACTTTTTCTCACACAGGGTAGTGTGGACGGAATGAGCCGGCAGAGGAAGTGTTTGAGACTAGTACAAATACAACATTTAAAAGGCATCTGGATAGCTACATGAATAGGAAAGATTTAGAGGGATTTGTCTGAATGCTGGTAAATGGGACTAGATTAATTTTGGATAGCTGGTCAGCGTGGACAAATTAGTCATACAGCATGGAAACAGACCCTTCGGTCCAACACATCTGTGTCAACCAGATGTCCCAAATTAATCAAATCCATTTGCCAGCATTCACTTACCTAATGCATAAATGCAAATTGCTTTGTGTGCTACTAGCAATGACTATTTTCTTTATTGTATGTAATGACCCAATACTATCAGAAATCAGTAAGTTAGGGATGGTCAGGAATCACATGCTGACTCTCTACAGAACCTCACTAAATTAACACAGCAAGGCCGTTATTGTAATGGGCCAGGGATAGTCACTCGAAATAAGTACAACTTTGAAAATAGATACATGTCCTAATTTACTGTAACCTATTTGTTTTGTTGTTCGTAGGAAAAGAGGAAGAAATCACCTGCAACAAATATCTGTGTTTGAAGTCAACAAAACTGTACCTTTAGATAATTTGTACAAACTGGTTTGGTTTTCCAGTATTATGTACCTTGACAGTCTCAAACTGGAGAAATTTTTATGGTTTGGCTCAAGTTGTGATTTTCTGAACTACACACTTCAAGATTCTGCTCAAACTCATTTGGTTCTTCCATGATTGAACGTTATTGGGTAGCATAACAGAATGCAGTTATTTATTTTTCCCTGCATTAGATTTTATTTATGCATTTAGGAGCAATAACTCTGAAACATCAATGAAGCAAATGAAACTGAGTTTGCTGCATATCAGAAGGGCTTTCTTAATACATTTTGTGCAGAGCCTGACCTTAAACCACTGAATATGTATTGTGTTTTTGGGTCATTTGTAAGTTAAATATTTATTTAGTGTTTTTAATAGAACTGGTTAGGCAAGAGAAAACCTTAAGTTGGAAAGTTTTCTCAAATGAGTTCAATCACAAACTAGCCACACTCACTACTCCAAAGTGAGCCAGAGCTAATTTTTTTAAACAGAGCTGACTTTGAGTGCAATTTTTAAAATTTATAAAAGATTGTGGAATCTTGAATAGTGTTGAACATAATTTGTGCTTAAAGCTCTTTTTTTAGGATGCCTAGTTTCAAATAAAGCACAAACATAGACTCTAGACTTAAAGTTTTAATAAAAATGGTAAAAATATTTGTATTTATAAATTATATTTGAGATATTTAAATGGTGTAGAAAGTTACAATCACTTCAGAATAAATTGAGTATTTTCTAAAGCTTTTTTTCTCAAAACATTTGATCCTAATAATCTTTAGTACTTCAGACTCTCCCAAAGTAGATATCTAATCACTTCCTTGTACAAGTCCTGGAGAAGGGTAACACCTGAAACATTGACTGCTCCTTTCCTCCAGATGCTACCTGGCTTGCTGTGTTCTTCCAGTATTTAGTTTTTTTTGTCTCAATCCACACTTCTACTTCCTTCTTTCTGTGCTCCTGGATAACCTAATGCTAAATTCACTTAACTGCTGTTTTATTAATTCAGTAGATTTTTATGGATTATCCATTTCATTGCAATATTTTAAGATACTGTAATGTGAAGATTGAACTGCAGAGCATGATGGTTAGGTTTGCTGATCATCTGACCATTTCTGCTGTTGGGCTTTCATGTATCTATGTAAAGCTACACATAGCCCACAGCACAAAGAGGAAGTTCTGCAGATAGGGGCTGTTTATCAACTGTTATGGCAGGGGAATGGCTGCACCCCTTTGATAAGTAAACCAAAACACAAGCCCTAATCTGTTTTGACAGGAGTAGATGTTCCTTTCTAATAATTACCCCAAAACACCTGGAGAAGCTCACCTTTCCCCTTGCAATCTGTTAAGAGTGGTTAAAAGGAAAATCCCTGATCCCCTTTATAAATAACAAGAAGCAATTTATTTATTTAACCATAACAATGAATAAATTAACAATTACTAAAAAACCGAACAAGTCCCACCAAAGTACTAACTACTCCCTAACTGATCTAAATTCTACTGGAATGCTGGTCAAATAAACACAAGTCCCACTTGTATAAACCCAATTGATAAGACGACAATAAATTAAAACTTAGCCTGTGTGAATTTGGAGAGACTGCCTTCACTGTTACTCTACGAATGTCTTTCTTCCACTGATTCTGCCTTCTTGGATATTTTTATCTAACTTCTTCAGTGAAGACTGAGTTAAAGTGCTGTGGTAACTTTTCTGTGCTTTCTTAGAGCTTAGTGGTTTCTTGTGAAAGCTCAGGGATCATTTCTCAGATGGCAGGCTTGCTATCCCCTTTGACAGTTGGCTCTCCCCCAGTCTTCATAAAAACCTTTCTTTTATAATCCCCTGTGACACATCAAATTCTTATATGATTGGTTTCAGGTTGTCAACACCATCAGTTTTTAAATTCAATTGGCTTTGAATTACTGAGTGTTTGGTTTAAATTAATTGGCTAAATTCAAACTTTTGTCAAAACATCAAAACAAGACTGCTGTTTTGCCTGCCACCTGTAAGGCCTTTTAATACACTAGTTTCAATTTTGAGGCTCCCTGGACAGTGCTTGAAAGTTTGCAAGCACAGACAAAGCACAATCTGTTAAAGGGACCATGCACTGTTTTTCAATTCTTGAGTATTCGGCACAACTTTGTGCCACAATGCCTGATTAATGTGAAATTGTGTTTCTCAAGACTATGTCTTTAAAACTCTTGTGTAAGAATAATGGTAAAGATGAAATGGACAGCTTTGTATTTGTTTGCAGAATGGGAGATAAGATGAATGTAAAATTGCAGAAGTTCAGTTATAACTAATGTGAATCTTTTCCTGTGGAAAACAATTGTAACTGCCTATGTGTTGGGTCATAACCTCCATAGCTTTCAATAACATTAAATTGAACAGTCATTGACCAGGACAAACTGTGTTAATAACATGATCAGGGTGTCTTGCTGGGTTACAGCAAGGGAGCTGCAAGACGTGATTGGCACATGCCTATATGAAGACAGGCAGGCCATGATCAACAGAACAGCAAAACAGAAGACAGCTCATAAAGGGAAACATCAAAGCAATGTCTCACTATTGCCATTGTCCAGCATTAACTTCCAGTTTTTGTGATACCTGATTAAAAATCACTTTGACTTTATTTCTGACTGACAAGTAGATTTATTTTTAATCAAGAGCCCTGACTGAAAAAGGTTGCATTATTCGGTCTCTTCTAGATGATCGCATCCAGAACGGTCTGTTTCCATGATAACTGAGTTTCAAAACCCTAGTTATTTAGCTGTTGGCCCTTTTGTTTACCACAACATTTTTTAACAGCTATGGCTTTTTCTCAAACATATCCTCCCCTCCACCTTAGCCTTTATGTCCCAATAAAGCCATGTCCTGCGAGTACCAATGTGGCCCCACTGCTTTCCTCCAACGGTGCCGGTTTGAATAGATATGTGGACAACTGGGTTCGTGATGCTCTATCAGATCTACTTTGACCGTGTAAAGCATGATTGGGTCCTACTCTTATTTGTTAATTTAATCACTATTCCAGGATCATTCAGGATTACCAAAAAGCCACTTTTTCTCCACTGCAAGCCATTTTCTTCAATCCATCTCTCTCTCCCTCTCTCTCTCTCTCTCTCTCTCTCTCTCTCCTGTCTTCTGCACCCTCAGCCTCCAGCAGTCAGCACAAGAAGCTCAAAAGTGGATTTCTTACTAAGGTTGAAACCTGCCACTGCTACCCCTTTCCTTACTATCGTGACTCACTACGAGAATGCATTGGAAATCAAGCACTACTATTCCTAGTTGTGAAAAGATTTAGGAAAACGAGTCAGGATGCAATTAAATGTTGTTGTCCAGCGGTTTTCCTTTATTTGAAAACCCATCGGTTCTGTGGTGTCTACTTTGGTTCTTGCCTTTCCAAGAAAACGTAATACGTATTATACACAAAAATACGCTTTGTCACAAGTATGTGACAACAGAAATTAAAAAGAGATTTACATCCATTTATCCTTCCTCTTCTCCCACTCCCCAATACAAGTCTTCTAAAATCTTGAACATCTCTTCAATCCTTAACTTATTCCATAATTTTACATTTGGGCTAACAGTTCAGAGATGCATTATTTTTATCAGTAATGTAACTAATGTTACATTCAGTGACTTAATAGACTCCATCTGAACAGTCTTACACTTTGAGTTTTACATTCCCCAACAAAAATTATTTCTCGGATCTTCTTCTGATTGCTATGTGCACATAGAGTAGGGGACTAAATTTTAAAAAAAAAAAAATAATCTTCAATATTAACCTCCATTGTCAGCATTCAAATCTTCACTTGAAACAGAGTTTTTAAAAATCAAGTTCATTTACCTTTGTGTCAATATCTGAAATTATATTGAGTTAACCTGGCTCCCAGGTCAATGCTTTTGGATTAGTATCATTGGACTTTTCCTGCAAATCTAACTCCAATAAATATTCTAGCTTGCCTGCTTCAATAAAGTCACCGACTATGAATTAGAAACATTTCCCCACACACATCCCTTTAGGTCTTATTTCCCTATTTTGAACTGCAGTAGCTCCTTACGTCAAATTGCTCCACTTCCTCCGATTGGGACAAGAAACCCAACTGCTTCAAGGAGCTGATCCATATTTGTGTTAAACAAGAATACTTCACTGGAACATGATTGTTCTGAATCATCACATCAGACTTGTAACTGTTTGCAGAGGCCTAAGTCCTGACTGTCGTTCTGAGCTATGTATGTCCATTGTCTCTGGAGCAAAGGCATCTAAAATTTCTGACTCTTCATTTAAATCGAATCCTCTCAGTAATCTGAGTTGAGTATCAGTACAAGTGGTGTGAGGAATTTGCATCTCAGTTGCTTCAGGTTTCAGTGCCAAGCTTGATTATTCTGATTGAATTCGAGCACTACTAAATAGCTCTTTAAAAACTGATACAGGTTTTAAAGGTTTGATTGAGATTTACTTACTACCAGACACATTTTACAGAATTAAAATTCATAACATACTTATGTCTTGGCCAGGAGATGCCAGGTAAAATGCCTGTTTATTGATGATTGAGTTTTCCACATTTTTACATGTCTTGCTGTAAAAATCTAATGTACTATTCGCAATATCTCTTTGTGATATCTGAATGGTACTACTATCTGATAAACGACTGTTCCTTCTTCATCTGCTGGTCTGTGAGGGCATTTACACTTCCTCACCCAATCTCCAGTTTAAATACAATAGCATTCAGAACCCCTTCAGCCTTAGCTTTAGTGGGAGCTGTCTGTGCTAACTTGGAATTTGCTTTTCTGAGCCAAAATGAATGAAAACGTGTCAAATACTTCCTTAGAATCATCCTTCCCATGAAGAATGTTTCGGCTACTCTAACATCTACTTGTATTTTTTTTATTTACAGTGATGGACTTTGTTTAGCCGCTGCCCTGCAACTTGTTCTTGTAACTTCTCCCTCTCTAACTTGCCTCAGGCTTTCTGTAATTATGGGTGAAGCTATGACTTTCATGGCAGTCAAGTTGTTACCCAGGAGTAACTCCACTTTGCCCACAGATAATTTCTTAACGACCGTTAACAAGTTGTAGTGTTCCAATTGAATTTTCTATGATGAAATTGGGGTATACTGTTCCTCTATGTATTTACTGAAGCTTTTGTTTTCAATTAATTCTCTGTGGGGGGGAGAAACTAAATCCTTCTCCAGAAAGAGAGTTTGATCAGCTCCTGCGTGCCTTTAATGTAGTTATGGGATTAGCTGCATCATTTGAAACAAATTGTGTTAACTTCCCTTTTGGCAAAAATACTTTGTATCTCTCATTTACCATTCAGATCTATTTACTCAAAAGTTTTTACCTCTAGTTCTGATAGTAATCGACAATTGGATCCTTGATATATTCCTTTTGGCTCTTTTTTAATTGACTGATTTACAGTTGCCACACGTACCAAGACACAGTGAAAAATGTTGTTTTCTGTGCTGTACAGTCAGATTGTACCATACAACCTGCATCAGGGTAGCAGAACAGAGTTCAGAACGCAGTGTTACAGCTGCAGACAAGCTGCAGAAAGAGATATCAGAATTAACTTTTGAGAGGCCCATTCAAAAGTCTGATAACAGCAGGGAAGATGTTGTCTTTGAATCTATTCATACATGTATTCAAACTGGTTTGCGTGATGGACAGGGCTCTGCTCATGACTCTCTATAGTTTATTGCGGCCTTGGGAAGAGCCGTTGCCACACCATGCTGTGATGCAGCCAGATAGGATGCTCTGATTTATTCTTACAACTTCCAGTAAATTTCATAGGCTTCCCTCACAATTTGCAATATTCTGAACTAAGGTGTCCCATTTTATTACAGCAGAAACACTTAGGTCTTTGAAAGTTACCTCCCCTCTCAGTACTTTTCTTTCTGTCCTGAGAAGAGGATGTTGGAGTATGCCAAGCTGCCCTTTACCCTGGCTACTTGCCTTCCTTCCAGTCATCCACCCTCTATCCTTCTCAAGGTTAATGCGGTAATTGTGAAAACCATTCAGTTTTAAGAATCAGTTCATAACTGTCAACAATTACTGCTGCTAGTTTAGCAGTTGCAACCCTTTGGCCTTCAATGGAGTTTCTTATGACAAAATGTAAAGAGTTTTGAAATTGTTTCAAGAAAATAATCCCTCAGATCTTCATGTGTGATTTCAATTCCTAATGCTTGTATCCACCTGCCTAAATTACTTTGCTTAACCCTTTCAAATTAAATATAGATTTGCCCAGGCTGTTCCCTTAAATTTCAAAACATTTGCCTGTATGCCTCAGGGACTAACTCATATGTACCCAGTATAATTTGTTTTATAGTGTCATATCCCTAGAAACCGCCTCTTGACAGTGAAATATTAATTTCCTGTGCTTTACCGGTCAATTTATTCTGCATGGGAAATGTCTGGTTTTCCTTTGGCTAATTAATCTATCTTGCAATTTTCTCAAATGCTGAATGCTTCCACAAATATTGGCGGTGCCTGTGCAAATGTAATCCAAAGTCCAGTAAGGAAAGGTTTGACTGGAATTCTCCCCCTTGGAGCCTTTGGCATCTGATGTCTCCCTGTTTTTAACAGCATCATTTAAAACTTATTATTTTTCTTCATCCTCTTTCTCTCATACTTTTGTATTCTCTCTCTTATTGACTTATTCTTCAAGCCAAGTCTCTTAAATCCTAGTTTTCTTTTTGTCTCAATTTCGATTTCTGTTCTTTTCAATTCTCAAACTGCTTTAACTGTTTTGCGATATAAACTGATTCTGATGTCTGACTACTTGGTCTACATGGTCTCTGTTATATTCTCTACAAAGCTCAATGTTGCGCTAGTGTTTTAATTACTTAACTTTGGATAATTCCACTTCAAGTTTACTTGCCAATTTAATCAATCTGGCTTTTATGATCAATTAAAAGTTTGGCAGGAACATCTCTTTTACCTGAAGGAAGACTTTAGCAGTTTCAAGTACTGTCATACTTCTGATAGTATAAAACATGATGTTTCCTGTCATTCTTTTTTCACGTAGCAAGTCAATGGGAGATCTGGGATACAAGTCTTCGGTGCTTTTGTTGGAATGTTGTCAGGGCCCATAGCCTTTGCAGTATCTAGTGCCTCCAACTATTTCTTGATATCACATGGAATGAATCGAAATAGCTGAAGAACTGGTATCTGTGATGCGGGGGACCACTGGAGGAGATCAAGTTGGCTCATCCATTTGGAACTTCTAGCTGAAGATTTCTGCAAATGCTTCAACCTTATCTTTTGTGCTGATGTGTTTACAACTGTACAGGGTGTTGGTGAGCCCATGCTTGGAGAACGTTGTACAGTTTTGATCCCCATTTAAATGTACAGGCATTGAAGGTGCTTTGAAAGCTTTACCCTATTAGGTCCCTTGGGAATTCCAAATTTTTCAGTGAAATCACCTCTTTCTTCTAAACTCCAGTGAGTAGAGTCCCAACCTTTGTTCATAAGACAATGCCTCCATATTAGGCATCATCCTCGTGAACAGTCTCTGAACTGACTCCAATGAAACGTTGACTTTGCTTAAATAAGAGGACCAAAACTGTTCATAGCACCAGATGTAGTCTCACCAGCATCTTGTACAGTTGCAGTAAGACTGCCCTCCTTTTATATGCCCAGTTCCTTTAAACAAGGGCCAACATTCTATTAGCCTTCCTGATGACCTGCTGCACCCATGTACTAGCTTTCTGTGTTTTGTGCATAAGTGCCCACAAGTTCCTTTGTGATGCAGCTTTCTGCAGTTTTTCTCTATTTACATAATGCTTTGTTCTCCCTTCCAAAAGGAACATCTTCACATTTTCTTACATTATACTCCATTGAGGAAAAAATATTGCTATCTCTCTGTAAAATGTTTACCCACTTACAACCACCTTTGCATCCATTTTTGAGTCATCTGCAAATTTGGCTATAGTACATTCACTTCCGTCCTTAAGTCATTTATATGTGCTGTAAACAGTTGTGGTCCCAATACTGATCCCTGTGGAACCCCACTTGTTACAGGTTGCCAATCTGAAAAAGAGCTCCTTAGCTCCTTGAACCAATTCTCTATCCATGCCAATATACTACCCCCAACACTGTGGGCTCAAATCTTATGGCCCAACCTTTTGTGAGATATCTTGTTGAATGCCTTCTGAAAGTCCAAATACAACACATCTGCTGGTTCCCCTCTTTCCACTCTGGTTGAGATTTCTTGAAAAATAAATTATTCAGACATGATTTGCCTTTCATGAAGCTATGTTGACTTTGCTAGATTAGATTATGATTTTCCAAATGTTCTGCTATTATTTCCTTAATAATTGATTCTAATAATTTTCCAAAAATACGTGTTAGGCTAATTAGCCTGGAGTTACCTAATTCTTGGCTCCCTTTTTGAATGGGGGTGTCACAGTAGGAGTTTTCCAATCCTCTGGTACTACTTTAGAATCCAAGGGGTTTTGGAAAATTATGACCAATGCAGCTGCTACCTCTGTAGCTCCCTCTTTTAGGATCTTAGGATGCAAGCATCAATTTGTCTAATACTACTGCTTTAGTGATGGTACTTAATTCTTCTCGCATATTCTTTAGTATTAATGGAATATTCAAAGTATTTTCCACTGTAAACACTGATACAAAATATTTGTTTAACTCATTTTCCATTTACTTGTTCTCCAGAAACCATCTCCCTAGATTCATTTCTAAGAGTATAAGTTCACTTTGACTGCTCTCTTCCTTTTTATATATTTGAAGAACGTCTTATCATCAGTTTTATATTCCTTGCTGGTTTGCTGTCTAGTTTATTTTTTCTGTCTTTATTATCTTTTTAGTTTTCCTTTGCTGGATTCAGAATTTATCCCTGACTTTAGCCTTCTCATGTGCTTTTTCTTTCAACGTAATACTCTCCTTAACTTCCTTGGTTGGCTTATCCCGCTCTTATAATCTTTCCTGCTCACTGGGATGTATTTTTGCTGAGAGTCATGAATTACCCCCTTAATTGTCTGCCACTGCTTATTTACTGTCTTTCCTGCTAATCTATCTTCCCAGATCACTTCAGCTAACTCTATGCTTATTTCATTGTAATTACTTTTTATTTAGGTTAATTACAGTTGTTTCTGAACCAGGTTTCTCACTCTCTAACTGAATAGTAAATTCTATCATGTTATAATCATTACTTTCGAAGTAATCTTTTACTCCGAGATCTTTCATTAAACCTGCCTCCCTACCAATTACCAGACCCAGCTGGGCAGTAGGCTATCTTGCTTAGGGAAACTATCCCTAATGCACTGTATGAATTTGTTGTCATAGCTACATGAAGATTAAATAAAATCATGAAGAGTATAGATAAGGTGAGTGGCAGGGGTCTTTTCCCTAGGGTGAGGTATTTCAAGATTAGGGGGCGTATTTTTAAGGTGAGAGAAGAAAGATTTAAGAAGGACGAGAGACAATTTTATTTTTACGTGTGGTTCATGTGTAGAATGAATTTCCAGAGGAAGTGATGGATGCAGGTACAGTTACAATTTTTAAAGGACATTTGCATAAGTTCATGAATAGGAAATGTCTGGACCGATATGAGCCAAATGCAGGCAGGTAGGACTAATTTAGTTTGGGATTATGGTCTGTATGGACTGGTTGGCCTGAAGGTTCTGTTTCTGTGCTGTTTGACTATGAATTAAAGTCATTAATAACTATTGCTCCATTCTTTTTAGACTCACCTGTTCATTGATTTATTGCCTTTCCCACATAATGGCTCCTATTTATGGGTCTGTACACTATTCTTAACAACTTTTTCTTTCCCATGCTCTTCTTTTTTAAACCTACACCCAAATGGACTCCAGATCATCTCTTGCAACTGGCCTCATTTCGTTTCTCATTAAGATCGTAGGAGAACTGTCTGAGCAGTGGATTGTTTCAATGGAAGAACATTCTCCGACCTGAGGGAATTATTTATAGCAAAATCAAAAGTGCTAAAGAAACATCAGACATAGCAAGAACTGCAGATGCTGGAGTCAGAGACAACAGTGTGGAGCTGGAGGAACACAAAGGTCAGGCAGCATCAGAGGAGAGAAAAAGTTGATATTTCGGGTCAGGATCCTTCTTCAGAAATGGGGAGGTGGAAAGGAGCTGAGAAATAGAGAGAGGAGGGGTGGGACTGGGGAAGGTAGGTGGGATGGTGATAGGTGAGTGCGGGTAGGGAGTGGTGGGGATTGGTCAGTGGGATGGGAGGGGCGGATAGGTGGGAGAGAAGATTGACAGGTTGTGTCAGGTCAAGGAAGTGGGGACGAGAGGGAGGCTTGGACAAGAGATGAGGCAAGGGGTGGGGAGATTTTAAAACTGGTGAATTCCACGTTTAGGCTACTGGGCTGTGGGCTCCTGAGGTGGAATATGAGGTGTTGCTCCTCCAGTTTGCGGGTGGTGTCACTTGTGACGCTGGCAGAGGCCCAGGATCGACAGGTCACCCAGGGAGTGGGAGGGGTTGTTAAAATGGTTAGCGACTGGTAGATGTTGTCGTCTGTCGTTCACAGAGTGCAGATGCTCTGTGAAACAGTCTCAGAGTCTACGCTTGGTCTCATCAATGTAGAGGAGGCCACGTCGGGAGCAGCGGATACAGTAGACCAAGTTGATGGATATACAGGTGAACCGCTGTGTGATATGAAAGATTTGTTTTGTGCCTTAAATGGAGGTCAGGTGGGAGGGGGGAGATGTAGGGGCAGGTGTAGCACTTCCTGTGGTTACAGGGAAAGGTGCCATGGGTCATGGGGTTGGTGGGGAGTGTGGAGTGTGGAGTAGATGAGGGAGTCACAGAGTGAGCAGTCCCCACGAAAGGCAGTTAGGGGTGAGGAGAGAAATATCTCTTTTTAGGTGGCGGAGAATGATATGTTGGATGCAGAGGTTGGTGGGGTGATGTGAGGACAAGGGGGATTCTGTCTTTATTTTTGTTGGGGGGAGGGGACATGAGGGCAGAAGTGTGGGAAATGCAGGAGATGTATTTGAGGGCATTTTTGATCACCAGAGGGGGGAAGTTATGGTCCTTGAAATAGGAGGACATCTGAGATGTCTGGGAGTGGCACGTCTTCGGAGTGGATGTGGCGAAGGAATTGGGAGTAGGGGATTGCATTCTTGCAGGAAGGTAGATGAGAGGAGGTGCAGTCTAGGGAGCTGTGGGAGTTGGTGGGTTTGAAATAGATGTCAGTTTTGAGGCGGGTTACCAGAGATGGAGGTGGAGAGGTCCAGGAAGGAGAGGGAGGTATCAGAGATGGTCCAGGTGATTTTAAGGTTGGGGTGAAAGGTGTTAGTAAAGTTGATGAACTGTCCAAGCTCCTCGTGGGAGCACGAGGCAGCCCTAATACAGTCATCGATGTCGCAGAGGAAGAGGTGGGGGATAGTGCCAGTGTAGCATTGGAAAAGGGGCTGTTCGAAGAGGCGGGCATAGCTTGGGCCTATGCGGGTGCCCATGGCCACCCCCTTAGTCTGTAGTAAGTGGGAGGAGTTAAAGGAGAAGTTATTAAGGGTGAGGATGAGTTCTGTTAAGCAGATGAGGCTGTCTATGGTGGAGGACTGGTTGGGCCTGCGGGAGTGGAAGAGGCAGAGGATTTTTAGGCCATCTGCATTGGAGTACAGGTATACAGGGATTGGATGCCCATAGTGAAGAGGTGTTGAGGGCCAGGGAATTGGGAGGAGGTGGAGGCGTGAGTGGTGACTTAGGTCTTAGGTGAGGAGTTCCTAGACCAGGGAGGGGGTGGGGGGGTTGTGGTTGGTGGTGGAGGTGCAGGTGGGGTGGGGATGAAATAGAGTCAAGGTAAGCGGAGATGAGTTCACCACCCTCCACCTCTTCCTCTGCTACATCAACAACTATCGCCGCTGCCTCGTGCTCCCACGAGGAGCTTGAACAGTTCAACTTTACTAACACCTTTCACCCCAACCTCAAATTCACCTGGACCGTCTCCGATACCTCCCTCTCCTTCCTGGATCTCTCCGTCTCCATCGCTGGTGACCGCCTTGAAACTGACATCTATTTCAAGCCCACAGACTCCCGCAGCTACCGAAACTACACCTCCTCTCACCCACCCAGTCTCCCGCAAGAATGTGATCCCCTACTCTCAATTCCTCTGCCTCTTCCACGTCTGCTCCCAAGATGGGCGTTCCACTCCCACACATCCCAGATGTCCTCCTATTTCAAGTATCGTAACATCCCCCCCTCCGGTGATCAAAAATGCCGTCAACAGCATCTCTTGCATTTCCCGCACTTCTGCCCTCATGTCCCCTCCCCCCAACAAAAATAAAGACAGAATCCCCCTTGTCCTCACATCACCCCACCAACCTCTGCATCCAACGTATCATTCTCCACCACCTAAAAAGAGATATTTCTCTCCCCACCCCTAACTGCCTTTCGTGGGGACTGCTCACTCTGTGACTCCCTCATCTACTCCACACTCCCCACCAACCCCATGACCCAAGGCACCTTTCCCTGCAACCGCAGGAAGTGCTACACCTGCCCCTACATCTCCCCCCTCACCTCCATTCAAGGCACAAAACAAACCTTCCAAATCAGACAGAGGTTCACCTGCATATCCATCAACTTGGTCTACTGTATCTGCTGCTCCTGACATGGCCTCCTGTACATCAGTGAGATCAAGCGTAAACTCTGAGATCGTTTTGTAGAGTATCTGCGCTCTGTATGCGACAAACAATGAAACCTTCCGGTTGCCAATCATTTTAACTCCCCCTCTCACTCCCACTCCCTGGGTGACATGTCGATCCTGGGCTTTCTCCAGTGTCACAATGATGCCACCTAGAAACTGGAGGAGCAGCACCTCATATTCCGCCTCGGAAGCCTACAGCCAGATGGCCTAAAGATGGAATTCACCAGTTTGAAAGTCTCCCATCCATGACCTCATCCCATATTCAACCCTTCCTCCCATCCCCGCCTCCTTGACCTGACACAACCTATCCATCTTCTCTCCCATCTATCTGCCCCACCCATCCCATTGACTAATCCCTATCTGCACTCACCTACCACCATCCCACCTACCATCCCCAGCCCCACCCTTCCTCTCTATTTATTTCCCAGCTCCCTTCTGCCTCCCCCTTTCTGAAGAAGAGTCTCTACCTGAAAAGTCAACTTTCCTGTTCCTCCAGCTCCATACTGTGTTGTTGCTAGAGAAACATGATTGGTCTCACAGCATTGTGGAGAGAAAAGTAATTCGCTTTTCAGTCCAATGTGACTGTTCTGCAGAATGGACAGAAGCAGGAAAAGAATGGATTTTATTCTGTAGAAGATGATGAAAGAAGAGCTTGTGGAATGGATGGTAAAGATGTCCCAGAGCAGAAAACAAAGAGAGTGGTAATGGCAGGAAGGAAGAAATAATAGAAAATGGGTAGACCTTAATTGTGAGCAGGAAATAAGCCAGTTTTTTCTCAAAATCCCTAGAGTGTGGAAGCAGACCATTCAGCCCATTGAGTCCATACCAACCCTCCACATATCCACCCCATCCCTGTAACGCTGCATTTCCCATGGCTAATCCGTCTAGCCTATGCATTCCTGGACACTACGGAGAAAACCCATGCAGACACGGAGAATGTCCTAACTCCCCATAGACAGTTCCCCCCCCAGGACCCTGATGCTGTGAGGCAGCAGTGCTGACCACTGTGCCACCCTCAGTTCTACTGAGATTAAACCCATGCAAACAAGACACTGGGGTTTCAGGAGAGGAATGGATAAGGTAGTCAAAATGGAGGACCGAGTTCATGGCCTAACGTTTCAGTCAACTTCTGCATTCTTCCCAAAATTTACAAACAGATTAATTGTTCGAGCCTGTTCATGCCCAATTGAAACTGTCCATCATTTCTGGAAGAGCAACATCTCATTTTCTCCTCAAGCACTTTACACTCTAGGGCTCATTATTAAACTCAACAACTTTGGAGCATGACTCTGTCTTTAGCATTTTGATTACACTCCCACCATCCCCAATCCAGCTGGGTCTTATTTGTATCTGGTTGGCTTTGCTGTCAGCAATGCAGACCTATTTTCTCCTTTTCACACCTATCATTTGCATTTTATTTTATAACGCTCTCTCTCCTTTACTACCATTGGTACTCCCATTGTCTTTTGCTCTACACCATCTGATCCACTTGACCATTCTCCCCTCTGTCAACAGCATGAAAGATGCCATTTTCCACCCTCTTCAGGTCTGAAGAAGAGTCATATACAATTTGAATTTTAACTGTTCTCTCTCTACAGAGGCTGCCAGATATGTTGGGTTTCTGCAATGATGTGTTTAATTTCAGATTTCCAACATCTGCAGCATTTTACTTTTATTTGAGTCAACTTATTTTTCTTGGTATTTCTTTCTCCCCTAGTCCAGCCTTTTCCTACCCACGTGAGATTCTTAAGATACTTAACATTAGTTCCAAACTCTCCAGTTTCCTGGTGTCAACTGCCTCCTCTTGATATGGACTGTCAACTGCACCTCTATCCCCACCAGGATGGTCTGAGGGCTTTCTGTTTCTTCCCAGAAAGGAGGCCTGAACTGTCCCCGTCCACCAGCACCCGCCTCTTCCTGGCCGAGCTTTCTGTCACCGACAATTTTTCTCTTAACTCATCTCACATTCTCCAAATGAAAGGTGTGCTTATGGGTACCCACAAGGGGTTAGACCTGTCTCCTTGTGGGAACGTTGAACATTTCTTGTCCCTATGGAGGCTTCTTCCCACAACTTTTGCTCCTGTTCATCAATGGTGTGGAGATGCTGGTGTTGGACCGGGGTGAACAAAGTCAGAAGTCACATGACTTTGACAGGTTGTAGTCTAACAGCTTTGAGATCATAAGCTTTTGGAACGCTGCTCCTTCGTAACCTGATGAAGGAGAAGCATTCCGAAAACTTGTGATTTGAAATAAACCTGTTGGACTGTAACCTGGTGTCATGTGACTTGTCACCCTGTCCATCAATTGCTGTAGTGATGGAGCTTTCTGCTTTCATCCAGAATTGGAAAAATTCAGCAATTTTGCTTCCAAATTTTAATTTTCCTCTCACCTTCAAATGATATAGAGTCATACAGCAAGGGAAAAGACCCTTTGGCCCAAACAGTCCATACCGATCATAATTCTAAACTAAGCTATTCCCATCTGCCTGCACTTGGCCCATATCCCTCCAAACCTTTCCTACTCATGTAGTTATTAAAAGTAAACATCTTTTAAATGTTGTAACTCTACCCACATCAACCACTTCCCCTGGAAGTTCATTTCACACACAAACCACTGTGTAAAAAAAAAAAGTTGCCCCTCATGTCTTTTTAAAATCTTTCTCCATCACCTTAAGAATACACCCCTTGTTCTTGAAATCCCCCCTTCCCAGCAAAAAGACACCATCCATGCTGCTCATGATTTTATAATCCTCCAGAAGGCCACTCCTCAACTTACTTTGCTCCATTGAAAAGAGTCCCAGCCTATTCAGCCTCTCCATGTTTTCTAAACCCTCTCCAGTTTAATAATATCCTTCCCATAACAAAGTGACCAGAACTGCACACGATATTCCAGAAGAAGCCTCACCAACTTCGTGCACAAACTCAACATGACATCCCAACTTCTATACTCAAAGGTCTGAGCAATGAAAGCAAGTGTGCTAAATGCCTTCTTAATCACCCTATTTACTTGTGATACAAATTTTAAAGAATTATGTACCTGAATCCCCTCAGTCTCAGTGTTCCACAACACTACCCAAGGCCCTACTTTTAATTGTACAAGTCCTGCCCTTGTTTGTTCAGCCAAAAATGCAATAGCTAGCATTTATCCAAATTAAACTCCATTTGCCACTCGTCAATCCATTGACACAATTTATCAAGGTCTTTGTAATTTTAGATAACCTTCTTCACTGTCCACTTTCCCACCAATTCTGGTGTCATCGCACACTTGCTAACCATGCCTTCTATATTGTCTTCTAAATTATTTATATAAATGAAAGGGAACCCGACACCAATCCCTGTGTTTTTCCCTTTCAGGCTTCAGGTCTGAAAGACAACCTCTACTCTTTTAAACAAAAAGGTGTAAGCAGAAAGAACCTAAGGCCCCTGTCCGACAATGCCCCCATCAGACACTCCCAGGGCAGGGACAGCAATCGGGTGAAACACAGAGCAAAGCCCACTCACAGAAAATAAAGCTGTCTTGACTTTATTAATGAAAAATAAAGACCACATTACTCTAGGGAAAAGCAAAAACAAATGAAAATGGTTCTCCCTTATATCCTTCTCCACCAACCTCTTTTGAGCAGGGGCCACAATGGGCCAGAGTAAAAATAAACTCAAGCAAACAAAAGAAAGAAAGAAACAAACAACTAAATAAATCCTCTCTACTCCAATGTTTTAAAATGAAAGATGTAAACAGAAAAAAACCCAAGATAACAAGGCGTGGGGCTGGATGAACACAGCAGGCCAAGCAGCATCATAGGAGCAGGAAAACTTGACGTTTCGGGCCTAGACCCTTCATCAGAAATGGGGGAGGGGAAGAGGGTTCTGAAATAAATAGGGAGAGAGGGGGAGGCAGATAGAAGATGGATAGGGGAGAGGATAGGTGGAGAGGAGGCAGACAAGTCGGAGAGGCGGGGATGGAGCCAGTAAAGGTGAGTGTAGGTGGGAAAGTAGGGAGGAGATAGGTCAGTCCAGGGAGGACGGACAGGTCAGGGGGCGGGATGATGTTAGTAGATAGGAGATGGGGGTGTGGCTTGAGGTGAGAGGAAAAACAGGTTAGGGAGGTGGAGATGAGCTGGGCTGGTTTTGGGATGCGGTTGGGGGAGGGGAGATTTTGAAGCTTGTGAAATCCACATTGATGCCATTGGGCTGCAGGGTTCCCAGGCTGAATATGATTTGCTGTTCCTGCAGCTTTCGGGTGGCATCACTGTGGCATTGCAGGAGGCCCAGGATGGACATGTCGTCTGAGGAATGGGAGGGGGAGTTGAAATGGTTCGCGACTGGGAGGTGCAGTTGTTTGTTGCGAACTGATGCTGCTTGGCCTGCTGTGTTCATCCAGCCCCACGCCTGGTTATCTCGGATTCTCCAGCATCTGCAGTACCTTTTATCTCAGAAAAAAACCCAAGATGTCTCTGAGACCTTCTTCCCCATCAGACACTCCCGGGACAGGGACAGCATGAAGTGAAGCCTGTTAGAGCAACGACCACCCTGCTCTTTTGAAATAGAAAATAAAGCTGCTTTGACTTTGTTAAACAAAAGACAAAATACTATTACTCTGGGGAAAGAGCAAAAATGGATAAACAAGCAAAAAAAAAACGGCTCTGTCCCCACCAATACCTTTTGGGCAGAGGCCACAGGGGGCCAAAATTAAACTAAACAAGCAAAAATCAAAGAAAACAAAATGAACAAACAAACAAATACACAGGTAAATAAATAAATTCCTTCTGCTCCAGCCCCATTGAGCACTCCTGGGACAGGGACAACAATGGTTCAGAACCCAGAGGAAGTTCCACCACTCACATCAATTAAAAGTAAAATTACCCTCTCACCAATCACCAAGCACATCTGGGACAGGGACAGTATGGGGCTAAAATAAATGCCCCTTGGCTCTTCCACGGGGTCCGAAGGGAAAATAACACAGCCCTCTTCCTGTTGCATCAAACCAGAAAACAAATGCAAACTCAAAAAGGCAAAACGGAAACTTGTAATACAGAAACAATTGACTAAATCAGGATATCATTATCCAGGTCGATAATGCACTCCAGCCCCCTCAGCAGCCAATGGCCTTGAAAGGCCTTGACCATGTCAGTGCTCCCTTTCCAGGGACACCCAAATGCAGACATAACTGCAAAAGAGGGGCGAAGGTCAGGAACGATTGAGCACCTCCCAGCTGGACCTGCTGATGGCCATCTCGGTCAGGCCCAAGAGCAAAGCCACAAAAAGGCTTTGTCCACCTCTCCCTACACCATAGATCAGGAGTGTGGGGCGGAAGTGTAACTAAACTTAACAACAGCGCCTTTGTAAAACCAAGTGGAAAACCATCTCCTCCAGGCCAAGAACATACATGTTGTCTGGCACCTGCTAAACTTGCTCAGTTTCCTGTTGCACGGGACCACCGCAGGCAGCACTCTCTGCCCTGGATCCTCAGTGTAGGAAGGGAGGGACCCTTTCGTAGATAGCCCACCACTGGGGATCTCTGCCACAGGAGGGCAGAACGTTATGCCAAGGTGTGTCTGGTGGTGGGTGAAGGCATGGCAATGGAGAGCATGCAGCACCAACCCATACAAATAACGCCACCCTGCCATTCGAAAGGGCACCAGGAGGATATCCCTGAGATGGCTTAGATGGCGGGGGGGGGTTGGGGGGGGGGGGGGGGGGGGCGGTGTGGGGGGTGCACTATGGCACAGGGAAGGGTCCACAGCGTGGGGCCACTATTGAGTTCTGGACAGACAGGGATCAATTCATCCAGAAGCCAACTGCACTTTTGAGCCGACTCGAGGGCACGCAAGGTGTCAGGGCTGAGTGCCCCATCCGTCAGGCTCTGGATGGTCAGGGTCACAAACCGGAGGTTGGCCAACACCCTTGCAGTGAACTGTGCTGGCGCCCTCCAGTGTACTCCTTTTCCATCCAGCGCATCACTGCTCCTGGTCAGCTCTGCATCCCGAGCTGTATCCTGCCTCAGCCGGCGCAAACTGCAATCGAGAGGGAACCCATTCTGGAGCAGTGGCTACCTGACAGGAGACGCCCCTCCCATGGCGGGGTGGGGTGGGGTGCCCTTCCGGCGTGAGCCGACCGTGTCCCAGACTGATCAGGAGCAGATAGGAGACAGGCAATACCTGGAAGAAGACCTGAAGCTGGGATCAGTCCATGAACAGGAACTGTGTGTGTTGTAATGGAGGACGTGGACCTGATGGAAGAAATATATCATCAGTCCGCACCACCTTGGACTGTGAGTGGCAGATCCTGAAGGTGGGAAGTTGCTAACTGGGTGTGAAAGCACACCAGACCCTGATCACCCTCCTCAAGCGGGAAACTCAGAACAACGACAGCGGCCCAGTGTTGCATCATGTCCCAGAAAAACAAATCAGCGAGCTTTTTTCTGGATGGCAGTGACAAAGCCAGGGGGTGGGACTGAAGTGTACCACAACATGGTGGCCAGCAGCTAGTCTATGACCAGCACTCGCACTCTGTATGACAACACTTGAAGCAGTCCTGCTGGGCAAGCGGTTACCTTGGTTTCCAACTCGTGCCAATTGGTTGGCCAGGATTCCTCAGTAGGGCAAAGTTGGACTCCCAGGTACAGGAGGTGCGTGCTACTCCACATGAAGCTCTAGATCTCCTCCAGCAGGGAACCCCGAACACTTGCTGCAGTTGATCCTTGCAGAAGATGCTGCAGAGCAGACCTCCTGGCGCTCACGCATCCTCCGCAGGTCAGCTGGATCTGTGAGCGTGAGGAACATGTCATTAGCGTATGCTAAAAGAGCCACCTCCAGCCCCTGCCCACGCAGAGCCAAACCCAAGATCTGCTTATGCAAGAGGCGTAGGAAAGGCTCCATGCAGAGAGAGAGTAAAGCTGGCTGGACACAGGGTAGCCTTGACGTACTCCTCTCTCCCAAAGTATAGGGGCACTGTCAGGGACCTGTTAACCTTCGCTAGTCACTCTGCAGCAGCGTACAGAAGTTGGATCCAAGTGACAAACTATGTATCAAACCTGAAAGATTGCAGAGTCCCAAAAAGATACTTGTGATCCACTCTGTCAACCGCCTTTTTCTGATCAAGGGAGAGAAAGGTGCTCATCAGGCCAGCCCTGTGGGAATAATGGATCATGTCCCAGACCAGGCGGATGTTGTTGTGGATTGTCCAGCCCTGGATGGTGTAGGATTGGTTTGGGTGGATCATCTGGTCCAGCACGGTGCCAAGGCAAAGTGTCAAAAGTGCCCTGGCAGAGATTTTGTAATCCGTGCTGAGGAGAGAGTCAGGAGCCAATTCTTTAACAAACAGAGAATCCCCTTCTCAGGCAACAGAGTGGTGATGGCCCTGCATCAAGAAAGGGGCATCTCTCAGGTTGTAACACTTTCCTCAATGACCCATGCATAGTCACCCCCTGAAGAACATCTTGAAGAACTCCAGGGACTAGCCCCTGGAAAGACGGTGGAGGGGACCGGGCAGCTCCTTCAAACTCAGAGAGGCATCGATCCTCTTAGCATTCTCAGGGCTGACTCATAGCAGGCCCTCCCATAAAAAACTTTGCAAGCTTCCTCACCAGATGGATCCGGAGAGAAGAGAGCCCTATAACATCCCTCATTCGGGCCCTGATCCCCGCTGGATCTGAGGCCAGGGACCCATCGTCAAATGGCAGAACAAGGATCTGCTAGCAGACCCTGTGCCTTTCTCCACCAAATTTGGAGGGGGAGCCGCGTTCAAGATCCGAAAGGAACTGGACTCATGTTCTCACGTACACACCTTCGGACTCAACAAGATGCAGGTCCCAGAGTGCGGCCTCCTACTCTCTGTGTGCCTTCTGCACAGCCAGGTCCACATGGGGTTGACCGAGGCATCACTCCTCATCGAGCACCTCCTTGATCCTGGATTTCCACGGCTTTGTTGACCCTGAAGCGTATTGCTGATAGAAGATGTGAGTCTTGCCCACATCCCACCATAGTTGAAGGTGGGCAAACCCCCACAAGCTTACTTCTCTAGCTGGTCCAGAAGTGACGAAATGAGCCCTGGAACCGCTGTCCTCCAGCAGCAGGCTATTAAAGTGCCAATATGCCAACTTCGCCCTGGTGCTGAACAGAACGAGCTCCGCCCACACCAGGTTGAGATTGGAGAATGGCACCTGCTGCATGGAGGCATATACCCTGGAAACGTAGAGGCGGTCAATTCTTGATGCTCCAACCCCAGGCCTCTCAGAGGTGAAGGCAATGGAATCAGGATGGAGATTTTGCCAGATGTCTACCAAATCAAAAAGTTTTTAACCAAATCCCTCATCTTTCCAACTAACGGTGAGCTCATCTGGCTAGTGCCATGGTCCCGACTCTCAAGGGTGCAATTCAAATCTCCCCCAAGGATGAGTTCACCCTCACTGATGGAGCTAAAAGGAATGGACACTTCGTCAAAGAAACACGTCTGCTCAGGTTCTATCCAAAGCATCTATACATTCACAAAGTGAAGCACCATGCCTCCAAAATGAACTGTATGTTGGAGCAGATGGCCTGGCACATGCTCCTTGACCCACAAGATTTCCAGCTGTGAAAAACGGGCCAACAAGATAGCAACCCTGCCAGAATTGGAGGCCGGGTGACTCACAAAGACCCTTCCCCACCACTCCAGGAAATATGTATCTTTGTCTCCTGAAATGGCATGGGTTTCTTGCAGGGTTTCTTTCATTCCCTGAGGGAGTGAAAGGATACAAACTCTGCGCTGGGCCTTCCCGCTGCCGTTGATGGCTAGCTGTGGATGTCTTCATGGCTGCACGTGCCACAACCACCAGTTAAAACAATGTAACCCAACTTACTCCTCGAGAACACTGGAAAGGAATCCCTGGCACCATTGCTTATCTGTTCTTATCTGTTGCTGGGGCTGCCAATAGCAGCCGGGCAGTCATGACCAGAAGTGGTGAAGAATTGCAATGGCCCACAGCCAACCAGACTCCATCCCGGCGACAAAGCACTGCTTGCAAAATGTCCTGGAGTTTCCCAACGGGGATGAGGTGGGGGGCCTTGTCCGCCAGCACCACGTTGCTCTCTGCCTCGTCCAACTCAGCAGTGGTCATGACAACACCCAGTCCTCCTCCAGGTTGTTGCCTCTGATCCTTGAAGAGTCAGTGCAGGCACCACCTCAAGGCCTTCCAGTTCTTGTGGCATGAGCGAGACCTCAGCCCCTGAGAATATTCGATAAAATGAGTCTCTGAGCAACTACCTCGAGAGGGTCAACAGGCAAGAATGTCCCAGCTGACGGTTAGCCCCTTCTCCAGGGCAAGGGGCACTACCCATTCAGTCTTCAGGAAGAACACCACCTTCCCATACATCTTCAATGCAGTGACAATGGCGGGGTTGTTGACGACCCCAGCCAAGGACATTGAACTTGTCTCAATGGTCACATTGGCATGAATGTAACATTTCACCCCGAGCTGCTTTGTTAAATAAGTAAAGGGTGATGAACCACCCAGTGGGAGTGGGGGGACACAGAGGTTACAGCCACCCCCATGTCGGAACAACTGGGCCCCACCCCAGATATTGTTTTAGAGCACCCCACGGTTGCCATCACTCACCCCAACAAAACTAGGACGACCACCACCACCTCTCACACAAATCACATAAAAAGAACCTGATAAAATCTTGTTTAGCCTGACAAGCCAGTGCAAGCCTTAGGCTGTTATGTCCCAACCCACAGGTCCTCAAAGCCCAAAGGCAAGTCACTGCCAGATGGTATAGGCCACAGTTTGGAGGTAGTAATGGGGAGAGGGCCTAGACTTGTATCAGTTTCAGGCCCAAGACTCCAGAATATAGTCACTCACAAACAAATGCTCAGGTCTCAAGCTGTTAGTGCCCAGGCCTAAATCCTCCAACTGATGTAATCCAGGCTCCAGGAACAAGCCTCCCCAGCAGCAGACAGAATAGAAAAGTCCAGGCTTCAAGGCACTGGCTGGGTAGAAATACAAGCCCATCAGACTCCTCAGGAGAGCAGCTGCAACCAGTCCCAGGCATGAGTCCTTCCAGGCAGGCAGGCAGGCTGCAACACCCAAGGCCCCAGCCAGCAACAGCTTCTCCCTGGTGCAGCACTGAGGAGAAAAGCAGGCCACCAGGCTTTCAAAGGCAGTGGTGGCACCAGCAGCAACAAAAAATCCCAGGTTTGAGTGCCCCCAGATAGGTAGGCTGCAACACAAGAGACAGCAAGCTCTAGACCTCAATCAGCTCCAGCTGGTCTTAGTCACAACAAGTGTTACCACTCCAGCCCCCAGTTTCGATTACAGCAGCAGCAGAATGCAGATTCCCAATACACCGCCCTCTATAGGGAGAACAACCCTCCATCACTCCTCTCTGTCTTCTGTTGTTAAGCCAATTTTGGCAAACCCACCCTGAATCCTATGTGATCTAATTTTACGAGTTTGTCTCCCAAGCAGAACCTTGTCAAAGGCTTTACTAACAGCCGAGTAAACAACATATACCGCTCCGCCCTCATTAACCTTCTTAGCTACTTCCTCAAAAATTCAATCAAGTTTGTGAGACACAATTTCACTCACACAAAACCATGCTGACTGTCCCTAATCATTCACTACCTCTCCAAATGCATATAAATCCTATCTTTCAGAATCACCTCCAACAACCACCCAAATCAGACTCACAGGTCTATAGTTCCCAGGCTTCTCCTTACATCCTTCTTAAAGAAAGGCACAACACTAGGCACTCTCCAGTCATCTGGGACCTCACCCATAGTTATAGATGACACAAATATTTCTGCAAGGGAACCCATAATTTCCTCCTTAACCTCCCACAACATCCCAGGATGCACTAGATCAGGTCCTGGAGAATTGTCCAACTTCATATTTTCTAAGACCTCCAGCACTTCCTTTTCTGTAATGTGAACTGTTTTCAAAAATCAATATTCCCCTGAGTCCTTTCCTTGTTCCATCTTTGACTCTTCAATTATTTCACCTCCTGTGTTCTGTTTCTGGGCATCGGCAGTCTCCCCTACATTGGTGAGGTCAAACATAGACTGACTGCTTTATGGAATAGCTCTACTCTGTCCACAGGATGACCCCAATTTTCTGAAGACTTGCCAGTTATTTACACCATCTTGCTCACAAACATGCATTTTCTTTTTGTGTGATGTTCCTTTCAGAGCAGAGCAGATATTTTTAACCAAGCTATTTGGTTACTTTGTTACATGTCTGGAGCAGGTGAGACTTTTACACTGACCTTCTGCCTCAGAGGTAGGGACACACCATTGTACCTCAAGGGCCCTTTCAGGACCAAAATAGGCTAAGGAGTATCCAGAAAGAGGGTTAATTGGTTTGCTGTTTATGACAACAGTAATTGCCAAGAAATTCTGAGTGACCTATTGCCAAGGGGATGAATAAGTGAGCAGCAAAGAGTAAATGGAAAGCTAATTGCAGTGATGTAGGGTCAGCCTGTGTTATCTGTTTGACAGTCCAGAACAAATTGAGGATTTGTGTGAAAAGGAAGGAAGAAAGCAATGTTCTCTCTGAATGGACTGTTTTCTGTTTGACAGTCTTTGAACAGCTCCTGAGGTTGAAGCTAGCCTGTAGACAATGAATGGAAGAAATTAGAAGGAATGATGAATGCAAATAGAAACACATGGAGTTCATGAGTTTGAAAAGGGCATAAGGGGGAATAAGGGAGGTACTTGTCAGAGATGCAGGTTTGGTGCTGGGTCAACACTGGGGCTTATAGAAAGACATTAACTTATCAGGAAAAGATGGAAGAAGCAGAAGGAGCTGAACAGGAGGTCTTAGTCTTAGTGATGCAATCCATATGAATTCATTGCAATTGTTGGAGACAGGGACAGGAACTTTGTGCTGAAGAATGGAACCTGTGGGTGTTGGAAACCCAGTAATAACAGTAACATCATGATTTTGTGAGGTAGGTCCCATTCCCTAAGAACACTTAATCGTATTTATTGTTTTTCAAAGACCCAATAAAAGTGTGCCTTTATCCTTTCCAAATGCAACAACTTTGTAAGTCAACAACCATCAGGATGAATTAGCATTGAATCAATTTAAGCACCAGAGGGCAGCAAAGTATAATGAATAAATTCAGCTACAGTCTTGCGTGAAAGCAAAGGCTCTTCTCATTTTATAAGGTTCTGTGATTTCAACTGAGTACTTTTAAACAGAA
The DNA here is from genome assembly GCA_024137785.1 of Ginglymostoma cirratum. Lineage (NCBI taxonomy): Eukaryota > Metazoa > Chordata > Chondrichthyes > Orectolobiformes > Ginglymostomatidae > Ginglymostoma > Ginglymostoma cirratum. The sequence goes on along the minus strand of JAHRHZ010000030.1, from coordinate 6,837,962 downwards.
TATTTCATAAGCAGACGCAATTTTCACAGATCCTCATGTCAACCATCTAGGCTTTGCCACCACTGATCTTGACTCTTCAAATGCTGCAAATTCTCCCTGCAGTCCCATGTCAAGTTTTGGGTTGTACAGGCATTCCTTGAAGAGACATGGCAGTCGATTAAACACAATGTAGAAGCAAATTACTGCGGTTGCTGGAATCTGTACTGAAAACAATAAATGCTGGAGATCACAGTGGGTCAGACAGCATCCACGGAAAGAGAGCAAGCTAACGTTACAAGTCTAGATGACTCTTCATTCGACCTGAAATGTGGACGGTCCAGCATTAATGCAATAATTGGGTGAAGGGAGTGGGCACGTGGTTGCGGCGGTGGTGTACACCACCGCCGCAACCACCCTCCTAAATCACTGCCCCACCCCCCCAAACTACAGCATAAATGCTACCCCCTCCACACTTCAGTTCTGATGAAGAATCATCTAGACTCGAAACATTAGCTTGCTCTGACTCTGTCATGGATGCTATCTGACCTGTTGTGATCTCCAGCATTTGTTGTTTTCAGTTCGGATTATACAGCTTGTCCACCCACTTGTGAACAAAACCCTCACCATCTATGAATATATTGTGGATGATCAGTATCATGACTTTAACAAAAATCTAGCTGAAGCACAATGACACTTTCCCTCTTAATGAAGCCTCACTGCCTCGCTACATTTTACACAACCAGCCCTGTCAAACCCATTGTGGTGCTGAAGTGAGGCTTAACACCAGATCATGCCTTTCTCTGACTCTCTATTCCATTACCACTTTTACTTCCTTTGAGTGTCTCACCTTGTTATACTCCTATCACCCCATTTCATTCTGCACTGACACATACAATGAAAATGCCACTGCTGAGATAATTGCTCTACTTTTCTCCATCAGCTTCTGCACTGAAAGACTTCTTAGCCTCAGTGAATTCAACCCTTCAATCTCCAATCAATCCCACCAATCTCATCCCTTCATGTCCTCTCTGTGGAAATTGCTAACTTTTTAAAAAGACAAGAATTCCCATGATGCCAACAAGAAGAAAACAACTTTTTAAAACTTTACTGTAACAGATCAATTAAATGCAACATAATTAAAACATTAAGTAGGTGAAGGATATTTCCAATAGAATGGTAAATTTCACTTAAAGTCGTTGAAATAACAAAGCTATGCCTCATGTAGTTTTAATCACTTTAATCTCAAAACAAATTACATTATTTCCCCTATGCAGGTTGGCCATACATAATATTATTCTTTCCAACTTGGTCTGCACTACGTGGGATCTCTCATTTCTCATTCAATCATACTAACTCTCGGGTTGCGTTCTCCAGCAGTGGTGTTCCATCTGATATCCCCAGATGTGGTCAACAGCACCAAGGAACATGTCAGTTAACCCTTTCTCGCTGAGTCAAGGGATTCATTATGGAGCAGAACCCTCAAAGTTTCCCTTCTACAGGCCCTTTTGACGGCCTGTAGCAACACTTAAACAATGTGTCACATCCAATTGACAATCTATTGCTCTTCCTGTTTTCAGCTCCCCAACTCTTTCTAATTGTATAATACATTATAACACTGTCTTTGCTCTATTCTTAGAAATCTATTTCAATCTCAGGAACTGTTCAAAAGCTGTCAAAACGAAAGCTGTTTCATTCAGAGAGAACTTTGAATGTTTCCTTTTCACACAAATCTCTATATGTTCTGAACTGTCAAACAAAAAACACAGGCTGACCCAACCCCACTGCAAGCAGCTTTCTATTTACCCTTTACTCTTTACATATTCATTCTGATGGCAATCCTAGGTCACTTACAATTTCTTAGAGATTACTGGTGTCATAGTGTGGGAATCAATTGATTCTTTTCTCAATTGAGTCACAGAGATGTACAGCATGGAAACGGACCCTTCAGTCCAGCTCGTCCGTGACGACCAGCTGTCCTAAATTAATCTAGTCCCATTTGCCAGAATTTGGCCCACATCACTCTGAACCCTTCCTGTTCATATAGCAATCCAGATACCTTTTAAATGTTGTAATTGTACCAGCCTCCACCACTTCCTCTGGCAGCTCATTCTATACATGCACCCACCCTCTGAGTGAAAAAGTTGTCCCTTTTAAATCTTTCTCCTCTCACCTTAAACCCATGCCCTCTAGTTCTGGACTCCTTCACCCCAGGGAAAAGAAAAACTGAAAGAACTGCAGATGCTGTAAATCAGGAACAAAAACAGAAGTTGCTGGAAAAACTCAGCGGGCTTGGTAGTATCTGTGAAGAAAAGAAATCAGAGTCAATGTTTCGGTTCTGGTGATCCTTTGAACAACAACTTCAGTTTCTGTTCCTGGGGAATAGACCTTGCCTATTCACCCTATCCATGCACCTCATGATTTTATAAACTTCTAAGGTCACCCCTCAGTTTCTGATGCTCCAGGGAAAATAGCCCAAGCTTTTCTGATCCCTTTCAAGTATCACAACATGCTTCTAATAACAAGGAGACCAGAACTGAACACAGTATTCCAAAAGTGGCCTAACCAATGTCCTGTACAGCCGCACATGACCATCCCAACTTCGATACTCAATGCATGGACCAATAAAGGCAAGCATACCAAATGCCTTCTTCACTGTCCTACTTACCAGTGATTCTGTTTTCAAGGAACAGTTCACCTGGTCTCCAAGGTCTGTTTGTTCAGCAACACCCCCCTTGACCTTACCATTAAATGTATAAATCCTGCCTGATTTTCCCTACCAAAATGTAGCACCTCACTTTTATGTAGATTAAACTCCATCTGTCACACCTCAGCCCATTGGCCCATCTGATCCATGTCCCATTGTACTCTGAGGTAACCTTCTTCACCAACTCCCAGCCTCCTTTGTTTTAAAAGGAATGTTGCGCAAAAAGAAAATACATGTTTCTAAAAGCACATGGGTCATCACACACTTCTAACTTCATTCTCCCTGAATTTCTTCCTCAGTGTAAATTCTCCAACTCATAACCACAATCCTTGACTTTGTATCACTCATGGTCTCGGTAGTAAAATCATATTAATTGCATGTAAAGTATCATTGATCATGTCTCGATTATACCCATCATCCACATTGCTCTTACCCTGACTCTTCCTCTTTTCGAGACCTCTGCCCAAAGGCAGTTCTGACCTGCTGTGCCTTGACCTCCACCATAGGTAGGACAAGGACCTCAAAACAGGATTGAAGCTTGTTCTGTTGAGACTAATCTGATTGACATCATCCTCTCAGCTAACCGAACCAAACATCTCTAAATGAGATAACAAGGTGTAGAGCTGGATGAACACAGCAGGCCAAGCAGCATCGTAGGAGCAGGAAAGCTTGATGTTTCGGGCCTAGACCCTTCTTCAGAAATGGGGGAGGGGAAGGAAGTTCTGAAATAAATAGGGAGAGAGGGGGAGGTGGATAGAAGATGGATAGAGGAGAAGATAGGTGGAGAGGAGACAGACCGGTCAAAGAGGCAGGGATGGAACCAGTAAAGGTGAGTGTAGGTGGGGAGGTGGGGAGGAGATAGGTCAGTCCAAGGAGGACGGACAGGTCAAGGGGGCGGGATGAGGTTAGTAGGTAGGAGATGGGGGTGGGGCTTGCCTCCCTCTCTCTCCCTATTTATTTAGAACCCCCTTCCCCTCCCCCATTTCTGAAGAAGGGTCTAGGCCCGAAACGTCAAGCTTTCCTGCTCCTATGATGCTGCTTGGCCTGCTGTGTTCATCCAGCTCTACACCTTGTTATCTCAGATTCTCCAGCATCTGCAGTTCCTACTATCCCTAAATGAGTCTGAGTTGCTTTGGTAGCGTACTATTTTGCATGCTGTAGTTAGTGGAATTTGAACCCTGATCTTCTGGCTCCTGCAGGGCCCATACCTTCTGTGCCAAAATACCTCCACAGCAACTGCATCTTCTATACGCAACCCCAGAAAAGAAATCTATCCCCTACTTCAATTATAATTGCACATTCAAAACCCCAACTGTCTGGCACCATCACTGATGAGTTCCCCACCAAGCCATATGCCATTCCGTGTGGAAATTTATCACCACTCTTTCACCATCAGTAGGACAAAAGTGATCCTTTTGTCAATTCAAAGTGTTCCTTTCCAAACAGCACTGTGGATATACTCACACCACATGGCCTAAACAGTTCACCACCACCATCTGAAAGGCAATTAGAGACTGACAGTAAACACTGGGTTTGCTTGCCAGCAACCTTCATATCCTTCACATAAATACATTTTAAAAATCTCTAAATGGTTGTGACCTTTGTATCATGATTGCCAAATTAAAACCAATTAACACAGAATTGAATTTTAAGGTAATTTTCTTCCATTTGCTACAGACAAATTAGATTGTCTGAACTGACTCAGAATCCTTGGTAGCTTTCAATGAGAAAAAAACCATCACTGATGATGTTTGAGGTAAATTCAAACTGAAGTCCTTGTGCCAGAATTGGATAGTCGAACACTGAAGTGCTTTCATTATTTCTAAATGGCCTTTTTCAGATGAATTACCATAAAATTTGTCGATTATAGACCATATTTTATTTTACAGACAAACTAACATCAAAACAAAAACTAAGTCTTACAAAATTTCTTCATAGGATTGTAAAACTATATTGATATTTGAAGCAAAATTGAATATTTTTTGATAGAATAGATATAAAGGAACACTTAGATCTTTGTTCATATTTATTTGTGTCACTTGAAGATAAGCTATTAGAGTAGATTTCGAGTCCTCACCCATTGCAAGATGTATTGGAGAATTGTAAATCTTCTTCACACTGTTTTTCAGTACTTTCTTGGGACATGGTAGAATCATTGGATCATAGAGCACAGAAGGAAGTGACTAGACCATTTGATCTATTCTATCTTTTATTGCTCTTTTGCAACACTAGATTTTGTCTCCTGTGTAGGTGTGCCAAGCCTGGAGATTTCCTGTCTCCTACCTTGGGAAGAAGTACACTGGATGTCGAGGTCATTGTTTCAGCAGGTACAGGTGCAGGGTTTCATTGGAGTCAGCCCACTGTCCTTAGACAAAGTTTGGAGGTGGTCACAGGGGTTGTTAAGTGCCAAGGCACACTATTTTAAAAGCAGGTCTCAGTCCTCTGGGACTTCAGCCCATTTGTTTTCTGAAACATTAGGCTAACTATCAATAATCCCTCACAGTTCCTCACCCTCATCCACTACCAATGGCCCCTCTTATCTTCTGTGCCAACTCATAACCCTCACCCATCCCAATGGCCCCTTATAGCCTCTTTGCCAACTTTCTGCTAGCTCATGAACCTCCATCCACCACCTTTTGCCTTACAGCCACCATACCAGGTTACTCAGTCTCTACTATGAGCAGATATCTGGACCCAGGCTGAGATTGAATACAATAATATTATAAAGATCTTTTTTTTCCTTTATTCATTCGCAGGATGAGGGCATTGCTGGCTAGGCAGCATTTATTACACATCCGTAATTGCCCAGAGTCAACCCCATTGCTGTGGATCTGGAGTCACATGTAGGCCAGACCAGGTAAGGATTGTAGTTTCCTTCCCTAAAGGACATTAGTGAACCAGATGGGTTTTTCCGACAATGGATTCACAGTCACCATTAGACTGTTAATTCCGGATATTTATTGAATTCAAGTTCCACCATCTGCCATGGCGGGATTCAAACCCGGGTCCCCAGAACGTTATCTGGGTCTCTGGATTAACAGTCCAGCGATAATACCACTAGGCCGTTGCTCTATGAAAAAAATCTACTTCATTTCAGAGAAGTCATTCAACACGTAAAATCTCCCTCATAAAAAATTACAAACATTTGTGTTTCTAACTCTACATCAAAGACAGCTATCCTTGAACAATCTCTTTGAGGTGTCAATCAACGGTGAACTTACCCAACCTCCCATGATGATATGTTGCAGGAACAGTCAAGTATTAAATATGCTATGAATAGCTCTCAAGGTTAAACGAACAAACAGCTATTAAATTTATTTAAACAATTTCTTTTAATTCTCAGACTCAAGCAAGAGGTTTCTTTTATTTTTTAAAGGGCTGGAAATTTGAATAATTTAATAGTTGAAGGCTCTACAGAGTTTATTCATCCATTATTTCTCTAAAGAAATGATATTCCCACAATATCGGATAAAGTCCATGCCGAAGAAAAATGAGAAAACTCAGAACTGAATTAAAATGGCTGTTGGGTTTGTGCTTACTATTGTAGGAGTCACACGCTGAGTTAATTCTCCCCACACAAACATGCAAACACAGGCACAAATGTTTCCAGTTCAAATATGAATCGAATTTTATTCTAGAAAGTAATATTGGAAGTTCTTACACCGAGCCTTCAATACAGCACGGATCGTGACACTTTTCAGGGTAAGAACAAAGTCTATTCATCCACCCCTTGGTATTCTGCCAATTATGTTAATTTGTGTTCTCTGGCTATCAGTGTGCTGCTGGTCAACACAGGGTCAACCACCACTGACAATTCAGAAGATTAGCTGCAATGCATCAGAAGAAAAAGCACCAGATGATATGCATCACGTACTGATTCCTTCTTTTCACCTTCCCGTCTCAATTTAAATCCTTGTCATGGATGCCAGTTTTAAAATTTCCAGTTGTCCAGTGTTGTCAATTGGCTTGAATTCTTATTTTCACTGCAGCTTGTATCTGTAAACAGGCTTCCAAATCCTGTCATGCACAAGCACATTTCCGATTTGGTTTATTATTCAGCTTTCAGTCCAGATTGACTCATGCCCCATGGTAAACCCTTAAAACACCATACTGATGAAAGTTATACCTTGGACTTTTAGATAAACATTTGACAAACCAAAGTCAAAGACATTGTTGAAACAAAGACGAAATCGATGTAACTGAAAGCCCACGGTGAACAGAATGTCACAGGTTATCTGGGTGATTTTTGAGGATTATTAGACATATTTTAGACTAACTAGGCAGGAAAGACGGATACAGTAATGAAACAGGGATTTAACGTGCACATTGCTGCCTGGAGACAGTATGCCTCAAACAGTATCAGTGACTGTTAGGGGACAATAGGTAAGCTGTGGGAACATCCCATCATTTGGAAGAATGATGTTTCAGACTGTTTGCAGGGGATTTGTCCTTCAAATGGCTGAGAAGAAAGGGGGCAAGAGTAGGGGAAGAAGATGAAAAAAAGCACAAGAAAGCTCTCTTCAAACAAGCTCCATCTGCCTCGTTATGTGAGCAACAAATACCGGCCGTGAAAAGCAGAATACATTAACAGCTGCTTCATCACAGCTTGAGACAACTCTTGGAACGATAGCTGCTGTGGTTTGCCAAAAAAAAGCTAAGCAGACCGGCTGGATGAATAAACATAAGCCCCTTAAAACAGCAAGTCGAAGTGACAAGAGTTGAAGGAATGACTTGTACAGGATTACACATTAGTTAGTGCATGTAGCCTGCACTTACAGATTGCTCAGCTCCTCAGAATGACGTGGCGTCTACTATATCAAGTATTGGGTGTAAGATTTCAGCATTTCATTATTTCGTCATGCCCGTCATACTAGCTGGAAGTAAGGGAATTCTACATAAAGCAGTACAAATCAACTAGTGAAAATTGAGGTCAAGTGCAACACCTTTCACCAATGTTAATATGCTTGCTATACTCTATCGTTTCTTCTTCAAAAACTTGTTTGAACCAGCATAGAGTTTGATTAAAACTTCTTTGTTAGAAGCAATCTTTAATAGATTCAATAGGGTTGGACAGATCAAGGTGAGATCCACCCATAATTGTTGATGTTGTTATGTTTATTTTAAGAAAGAAAGAGAGAACTATAGAAACATAGAAATTTCATCACACAGAAAGAGGCCATTCAGCCCATGTGTCCGTGCTGGCTGAATAAACTGGGAACCCTATCTAATCCCACTTTCCAGCACTTGATCTGTCACCTCACAGGTTACAGCACTTCAGGTACAATTCTAGTTTCCCTTAAAATGAGATACATGCTTCTGCCTGATCCACCAAACCGGTCAGTGAAATCCAGAAACCCACCACCCTCTGGGTGAAAAGGTTTCTCCTCATGTCTCCTTTTAATCTTCTAACAATCACCTTAAAACCATCTTCTGGTCATTGACCTCTCTGCTAGGAGAAACAAGTCTTTCCTTATCCTGTCTGTCCAAGCACTTTATGATTTTGTACGCATTAATTAAATCACCTTGCAGTCTTTTCTGTTCTAAGGACTCAGCCCTCGACTATTTAGTCTTTCTTTGTAGCTGCTATTTTCAAGCACTGGCAACAGTGGTGGTCTTTTGGCCTGGTCTCTCAGCAGCACATGCCGGTCTCTCGGTGTGCAAGCGGCTCCTGCCTGGGCATGTTCTGGAGGCACTAGACGTATACCAGGGAGGCAGCAGCTCCAGCAGCAGTGATGGTATCGTGGCCCAATGCGGGAAATACAAGCAGTGAGGGAGATCCCCTGTTATCTGCGGAGGCAGTGTTGAGAACAGGCAGCTGAGGTCTCATAGAGAGTGAGCCAAGCATCAAAGACTGCTGAACTTTTAACTTAATTCCTTTACTTTCTAAGCTTAAACTAAGAAGGACTTTGTGTTAACTATTACGTTATTTCTTTATTTTTCTGTAATGGTTAACATTTTAACTCTGTTCTGTTACTAATTTGTACCTAGGTACTTTTGTACCTAAGATGGCACCATGTGTGTTAACATTGTACACGTTTAACTGTACTCCTGTACTTGAGTACACATGACAATAAAATCTAAATCTAAGCCTAAATGGTAAATCTCCTCTATATTCTACAATTATGTCCTGCTGGTGATACAGTGACCAGAACTGCAGACAAATCTCCAGTTGTGGCTGGAGGCTGGAGGATGGAAACTTACTGAAGGATGGGGGGCTCTTGTCAGCTCATTGGAGAGCTGTGAAAGGCCTAACCTGCCCTTAGTAGGAAAAGCCCTCTCAATCTCACTGCCAATCAGGCTAGTGGTGGGCCTCCTCCTGGAATATCCTGTGGTTGGATGTCTCACACAGTGAGAGCCACCAGTCAAATAGAGGCTACCACCACACCACAACTGAGGTGACAAACTACCCACATAGATGGACCTGCTGGGTACCCTTCACGTTAACAGACTTACTGAAATGGGTTAATCTCGGTAATGGCAGTCTGATGCCCTTAAGTGTCCCTTATTTGGCCACTTAAAGGCCTCAATGAACTGCAGGATGGGAAGGTTAATCACAGGCTTTGCCTCCCCAAACTTAATTCTCGTGGAGATCCTTCCTGCCTCCAATTGTAGCTCAGGAGCACAATATTCCATGCATACTTATATTTATATAAAGTCTGGTGAAATATTCCAAAGTCTATTAATTTCATGTAAAACACAGGAAGTTCTGGAGAAGCTCAAGTGATCTGACCACCTCTGTGGAAAGAGAAACAGAGTTAATGTTTTGAGTCCAGTATGGCGGTACTTTTTGCCAGACCAACTGAGATTCTCCAGCATTTTCTGTTTTTGTTTTATGTCTCCAACATTCTTGGCATTTTGCTTCCATTAATTATATTTTGTTTTGCAGTGCAGCTTCGTTTGTTTTCCTTTTAATCATTCTTAGATGTCATTGGCAAACCCAGTATTTATTACACATCCTATTTGCCCTGAGGTACTGGTAGTGGTTTGATGTTACTCAGTAGTATGCTAGGCCACTCAGAGGATGGCTAACAGTGTTGGTGTGTGACAGGAGTCACCATTAGAGTTGAGGTACCACATAAGGATGGCAGATTTCCAATATTATGTTTTATCCAATATCTGCATATTTGCCTTTTTGCTAATTTCAGCATTTCAAGGATTTTTTCTAAAACTGTATTTAAATTTGCATGCTTCCGAGGGTGATTTCAAATTCACACATTACACATCCAGTTATGTAACCATGGTAGCACAGCAATTCTGTGTAGTCAAAATATGAGAACAGATTCCAGATTAGGTCCTCCCATTGAAGAAAGTCACTTTCAGAAGGTACTGGTTGGAAAATTGCAGGCCCAACAACATCGGATTTTTCATGGAAAGTCATGGTTTGCGGGAGTCCACAAAGTCCTAAACTGTGCTTGCAACAAAACCAGTCTCTCACTGACAGAATCTGACAAATGAAATAAACTTGTCATGGAAAGGAAACATCAGAATTTTGTTACCAAATGAATTTGCTCCTGTAAAGTCAAATGTTTATTCTCAAAAGTTAAGGGACCATTCAGCATCAGGACAAATTAAATATTTACCTTTACTATTTCCTGCTTTATAATTAGAAGGAGGGAGACAGCACGTTGAAGTGGTTTGCAGCACGTGGAGCTTCTTCCAATAATTTCAAGAACTCTATCACCATAATCTCTACTTGCCTCAAAACCGCTCCAGAAGATCTGTGCTCCCCTAATTCTGAACTCTGGTGCATTCCCAGTTTTAATTGCTCTACCATTGGTGGTCATGCTTTTGATTGCCTATGCCTCAAGCTCTGATTTCCCTCTCTACATCCCTCCACATTTCCCTCATTTCCCTCCTTTAAAACACTTCTTAAACCTTACCTCTTTGAACAAGCTTTTGGAATCTGATTTGATATCTACTTATGTAACTCAGTGACACATTTTGTTTTACAATCCTGTGAAGCTCCTTGAGATGCTTCATGACATTAAATGTGCCGCCTAAATATAAGTTGTAATTGTTGTTGGAAGATACAAATTGGTGAAGGATAATCAGAAGCTGAGAAAGAAATTATTTGGATTTACAGGATATTCTTAGTAATGTTTGTCCCTCAGAACCACATTGTGGGGGAGTGAATTTGACATTTGGGCAATTGTGTAAAACAACTGATATTGATCCAGTTGTCTACTACACGTGTCTTCTGAGGGCTGTTGTGGCACCTAACCCTGGACCAGGAAGCCACATTTCAAGTCCCATTATGCTCTAGAGTTGGGTCATAGCATTTCTGGACAGATTGATTCAGAATAGCTGGCATTCGGTTCGAAAATGGCCCTGTCTGTGTTGGTTCTTTGAAAGATCCAGCTGACTACTGACCCAGTCCCTGCTCTTTAATTTTTTTTACATCTCTTCTGGGGGGTCTTATGATGGAGTGATACCTGTGAATAAGGAGACATGGTTTCAATTTCACCTGCTTCAGATGTGTGTATTATCACAATAATAATACTGTTATGGACCAGACCAAACAGCCTCAAAATGTATTCAGAAGACAGTCTAGACTTCAACTTTTTCCTATTTTAAAGGTAAGTGTAAGGCATGGTGTTCCATATGCAATTCAATTAGATAAATTATTCAACTTTAAACAAGCCACATTTTATTTTTACACTACCGTTAAAATACAGACAAAATAAAAAGAAAAGAATTGGCCTAACTGTGACTCTAATGAAATGCTTAACAAAATAATATATGTAGTAACCACTACTAATTAACTGTTCCAATATCGTAACATAAACACACTTTTAGCAAAGGCTAATTCAGTAAAAATAGATTGTCTCAGATCCAATTCTACAGCAGGAAGAGAATCGCAGCATTTTAGCTGTAACAGAGAGAGGAATAAGTGCTTCCACATCCGGTTTCAAGACCCCAGCAACTGCTGAGAGCTAAAACTAAAAATCCTGGTTCTGTGGGAGTGTGAACCCATCCATTCAGGCTGCTTCTATCGTTCCAACTTTTAAAAAAAACACCAAGGGCTCACAAGCTGCTTACTTTATTGGTTTTGAGCAGACTGCTCATCCCCTCTATCTCAATCTTTCTTCTTAAAAAAAAGGTCAAAATACATCTCTTAAAGCCATTGTATTGTCACAATATCTATATTTCTTCCAGTTTGAGTCAATGGAAATACGAATCAGGAAGGATGTCTAACATGTGACTTAATTGATGAATTGTTTTACCTGTTTTCTACCATCACTTAACATTGAAACTCCTCCAGGGAAACGTAAGTGGTGAGCTTATTATTGCCGTATTTCTATTAAACATTGTAACTTACATTTCCAAATTCTCCTCCAAAATAACTCACATCCAACATAGTTGATCATAAGTATTGCTGGGTCTGCTTCACTTTGTTCACTAGCCCTGTATTTGCGTCTAATTTAAATTCATCCCCCTTTAAAACAAGACATTGGATGAAAAAAATCTGTCAAAAACAGGAGTGTGTGGTGACTTTTAAATCCCAGAGAATGGATGGGTTGAGAGTTTGTGGAAGTATAAATGTGTGATTATTAATATGTAAGTGCTACCCAGCTCTCACCTGATTCACCTCTGTAGCTGGTTTCCCTGAGGTACCAGCAACTGGACATGTGGCATTCTAAGCATCACCATAGCAACCAGCAACTTTTATAAATTTTTATAAACAAGGGAAATTTCCTCAAAAACATGCAGCTGGTGTGCAACTGCAAGAGAAGGACTGTGTAATTGAGTGGCAGATTCCCCGGGAGCTCAATTGATGCTTTGATCCTAAGGGAAGTCAACATCCCAGACCTCTTGAGTTGCAGCAGTAGATTGGAAATATTCATTTAAACCCTGTCTCATTAAGACTAAGAAGAAATGAGGAACAGGAACACTAAAACTAACAACAGAAGAACACAATAAGTGTCATTGACCAAAGTATTGAATATTGAAGATGCTTATCAAGTGCCTCAATAAGTTTTTGGCACCATTCTGTACTTGCGAGCCAGTATGCCCAGAGTAAAGTAGTGTGTTATATTCTGCACGACATTGTTTAGAAGATAGAACTTTAGGTTAGAAAGGTTAAAGGAGCTCATTATGTATGTTCAGATGAGGAGAATGTAGAGGACTAGAGGAGTACAAATTTCAGCTACCCACTGCCAGAACAGCTGCTAACATCACTGGGATGCCAGGGGTGTCCTACTATCTGGAATGTTTTCTGGGTGGGAGACATTGCACATGAGACCCTGAGGTCTGTACTCACCACTTGGACAAGACATTCAGCACGATCTCTACATTAAACAATCCTTCCATGCTTCATTCTATCATTGGGTCCTGCTTTGTATTGCCATTCTTCATGAAAATAAGTGAATGGATGAGCTGGCACTCAGGATACAATAATGGGCAAGATATGAAAGTAATACTTCTCATAAAGAAACAGAAACTCAACAATAAAGCATCTTATCAAATAACCATTTTCATATCCTTGGTGAATTCCAATTTCTTCATCTTACACTTGATTCTGTTCCTACATTGTACACCCACATATCATAGATTCCCTACAGTGCAGATAGAGGCCATTCAGCCCATCAGGTCTGCACTGACCCTCTGAAGGGTATCCCGCTCAGACCCACCCTACCCCTGTAACCCCGCATTCACCATGACTAACGTCCATGGCCCCAGACAATCTTTCCAAATCTGACACAAATCCACCTGTACATCCTCCAATGTGGTCGACTGCATCCATTGCTCCTGATGTGGTCTCCTCTGATGTGGTGAGACTAAGCTCAGACTCAGTGACTGATTCGCAGAGCACCTGCACTCTGTATGCTATAATCAACAACACCTTCTGGTTGCCAACCATTTTAACTCCCCCTCCCATTGCTTTGGTGATGTGTCCATCCTTGGCCTCCTCCAGCATCACAATGACGCCACCCGCAAACTGGAGGAGCAGCACCCCATATTCCTCATCGGGATCTTACAGGCCGATGGCCTAAACATGGAATTCACCAGTTTTAAAATCTCTCCATCCTTGGCCTTATCCCATATTCAACAGCCCCTCTCATCCCTGCCTCCTTGACCTGATACAACTGTCCGTCTACTTTCCCACCTATCCGTCCTACCCTTTCCACTGACCAATCTTCACTGCCACCTACCTGCATCCACCTATCGCCATCCCACCTAGTTTTCCCCAGCCCCATTCCACCCCATTTATCTCCGAGCTCTTTTCCCCCTCCCCAGTCCTATTAAGAGTGTAAACTTGAAACGTCAACTTTCCTGCTCCTCTGATGTTGCCTGAACTGCTGTGGTCCTCCAGCTCCACACTGTATTGACTCTGACTCCAGCAATCTGCAGTTCTTGCTATAACCTGCAGCATCTTTTGACTGTGGGAGGAAACCGGAGCACCCGGAGAAAACACACGCAGACACCGGGAGAATGTGTAAACTCCACACAGACAGTCGCCCAAGGGTGGAATCGAACCTGGGTCCCTGATGCCGTGAGACAGCAGTGTTAACCACTGAGCCACCAAATCTCAATAAATGTCTCAATAAAACATAAGCTTGGGAACAGCTCCTTATCTTTTGATGCTTTCTGGATTCAAAATTGAGCTCAATTCTTTCGAATCATATCCAGCGCGGGAGGATCAGCCACAGCTCTTGACCTTTTACAAGGTACTTATTCCCTGTGTGAATGAGGAAAGGGACTATAGGGAGGATGGGCAAACTGACGACTGCATCATGATACAGGACGCTAATCAAATGGAGGGTGTGAAAAGTAAATTGGCAGTGATGAGGGTTTCTGTAATTAGGGGCACAGATATCATTCTTTGTAAGCAGGATTGAGAGTTCCACATGATGTATTGCCTGCCTGGTGCCAAGACAAATGACATCCTGAACAGGCTTGAATGCAGTTGGAGAGGGACAATCCAGTTGTTGTGCTCCATGTTGGGACCAAAAACATAGGCAAGAGTAGAGAAGAGGTCCCTGTGGAGAATGCCAGTTATTAGGAACAAAATTAAAGAACAGGTGGTCAAGGATTTTCACATCTTGATAATTAACTAAGCCACATGCAAATTGGCATAGAGATAACAAAATTAAGGAAGGATTAAAGGAGTGGTAGGGGAAGGAGGGGTTACAGTTTGTAGGGTACTAGCATCAGTATTGGGACAGGAAGGAACTGTACCATTAGGATGGACTCCATCTGAAACTATCTAGGACCAAAGTCCTAGCAGACGGGCTAAATAGGATGGCCACAATGATTTTATACTAGTAAATGGAGGGGAAGGCTTGGGAGAAATCAATACAGTTTCAAAAATCAAGAAACAGGACGGAGAGTAAAGAAGCAGTCTGCAAACCTACTTCTGGTTTGGTGGGTATTGGCAATACAATAAGAAGTGTGTTGTTTAAACCAGAAGAAAAAATAATAAACAGGTGAATAAAGCATCATTGCTGAGGGACAGGTTACAGAGTATGGCACAAATAAGAGTTCTACATACAAATGCACGGAGTGTAAGCAATAAATTACATGAGCTGCAGACACAAATTCAAATGGATGATTATGAGACAGTAGCCATTACTGAGTCATGGCTGCGGAATGGTCAGGATTGGGAATTAAATATACTAGGTAATAACGCTTACAGGATGGATAGAGAAAATAGCAGAGGAAGCAGAGTGCCCTTAGTGATGAGAAACAAAATTAATTCATTTTAAGGGGTGAAGGAGGATACAGTAAGGAGAAAGCATTGAGTAGAGACTGTATTGCTGGAAGTGATGAACTCCAAAGGATCTAAAAATGTAGTAGGTGTTGCGTACAGACACCCTGATAGCAGGTCTGAAGCAGTAAATTGTATAAATGCAGAAATTAGGCAAATCTGTGCAAAGCCAGTGTAGTATTAATGGAGGAGTTTAACCTTAGCATAAGTTAGGAGAGGCAGACAAGAACCCTGTCAGAAAGGTAGTGGATTTCTGGCGTGTCTGGGATAGTTTCCAACAACACAATGTCTTGGATCCAACAAGGAGACAAGCAATATTGGATTTAGTAATGAGTAATGAGTCCGATTTAATTAGTAACCTATTATGAGTGAATATTCATCAAATAGCGATCATAACATGATCAAGTTCAATGTAGCATTTAAAATTGTAAAGCATGAATCAGCTATTAGAGTTTTAGATTTAGGTAAGGCTGATTTTAATGAGGAGAAACAGAGACTGTCTGCAGTAAAGTGGAAAGATTTGCTAATGGGTAAAACAATTGAAGAACAGTGGAAGATGCTTAAAGAAACATTTAACAAAAACAAAACCAGTTTACATCCCTGAGAGAGAAAAGCTCCACCTTACAGAAAAAATACGGCCATGAAAAACTATAAGATATGATGACCAGCATAAAACTAAAAGAAAGGGCTTACAAAAATGTAAAATAAAATCACTGACGCTGCTGAATGCGAAAGATACAAAGACCAACAAAGGCCCACAAAGCAGCTAACAAGATCTATTAAAAGGGATTATGAAAGGAAATTTGCTGGGACATCAAAATTAATAAGAGGAAATTTCATAGCTACATAAAGGGAGAACAGGTGGTCAATGTTGGCCCATTAAAGAATAGAAGTGGGAATTTGGCAATGACTGTGGGGAAATGTTGAATAATTACTTTGCCTCAGTATTTACGGTGGAAAAAAGAGGACAGCTTGCCTGAAGTCCTGAGGAAATTATTAGTGGATTGGGGACAGGGACTGAATTAAATTAGTATCAGTTAAGCGATGAGGAAATTAATGGAATTAAAGAAGGACAAATCCCTGTGACCGGGCAGTTTCTATCTGAGAGTATTAAAGGATATAGGGAAGCACGTTTTAGATTAATTTTAAATCTGAGATAGAAACATTTTTGTTAAACAAATGTATTAAGGGATGTGGGCCAAAGATTACAATATTAAGTGTTCTAGTCTCTGCAATGAAACTCGATAAGTGACTGAGACAAGGTTGAAAATTGTGGACTGGAGCAACTGACATTTTTATTGTAAACATGACTCCAGGAGCAAGCAGGAAAGTCCAATCTTTGTTACAGGTATTCCAAGCTTTGTTCCTTAGGATAACTCACCTCCAGGTTAGTACACTGGACTTTTTCAGGAACACTAACTATCATTCATTGAAAATTCCTGGGCACAGTGGAGTAAAATGTTCCAGGTCCACTTCTTCTGAGCCTGAATTCCCTGTGAAAGCACTTTCCTGTGTTGAGCAAAATTTGAACATCTATTCAGATATAAGTAAAGAATATATTTCTTAATCTGGCCAGTCCTACTTGCCTCTATCATGCATCAGCTGAAATAACAGGTTTAGAAACATGTTCAATGTTGCTATCATTCTTCTATGCCTTTCCCAATGAATCACCTTTGATAATGGTAGGAAAATCCTGAAAATGTCCCAACATGGTTTGTAAATACTTTTGAAATATTGTCACTGTTGTAGTGTAGACATTTTCTAATCAGCCTGTCCTGAGGTATTGTTACACAGCTGTAGAGCACTTTGGGCTTGAACCCAGGCCCCTGGGCCAGGAGTAGGGACACTATTCTGCACCACAAGAGTTCTAGTAAGTTTGCTATTAACTTCACAAATCTACCAGTCCCTCATTAGCCCCAGCTCCAACAAACTCCACTGAAACATTGATATATTGCATCTAGTATATTGTTGTAACCTACTCTTCCTGTGAACTCCTTGAAAATTAGTGATGTTAGTCAAGCAAGATATTCCTTTGAAATCCATATATGACTATTCATTATTATATTTTTGATTTCTAGATGTTTTTCTATTTACTCCTGTCGTATAAATTCCATGATTTTCCCTATCATTATTGTTAAGCTGACCAGTCCCTAGACATGTTCAATCTCCCAAACAACAAATAGGTTGTTAGCTATCAGACAGTTCTCTTTTCTTCTTTCCTATTTTTTTAACATGTGAAATAGTGCTTCTGCTTTCTACTTCCTGAATTCTTTTAGAATGGATAGATGGACCTGAAAGTACTTACTGTTGTTTTTAAGTTCCTCCATCATCCTGCTCCCACTTATTATTCCAAACTTTAACAATTCATTCATGATAACTTCACCACCAGCAGCAGAGCTTCAGTCATCATGTTATAACATTCTGCAACTCCCTTTCCAAAGCCCCTTCATCTTGATACATCTCTAACCATTTTCAAAAACATTCCTGCAATCTGTCTCTCGAACTATATCTTCAGACATGTTGTGCAATCCCGTATCTAAATTCCTGCCTGTATGACTCAGCTATACATTGTATAAACACACAGCTTTTGGGAAAGCTTTGTTAGATTTAGTTCAGTCTTCCAAAGCATTTTTATAAAAATGTCAAATTAATCTTTATTTTTCTTAATTCTATTAATAGGTCATTATTCATTCCAAGCATTATAGCATGTTAGTCATTCTCGCTCTAATGATATGTTTGCCTTTTTTGATTGTTTCTCTTAATTGCTGTAGCCCTTGTATTTCTTCTTCACTGCTTGTCATACATTATATAGAATTTGCATCACAGGAATAGTCACTTGGTCCAACAGGTCAATGCTGTGGTATTCGTAATCCACAAGAATATCCTCACAATTCACTTTGTCTTTCTCTATCAATGAAAGGGGAGTACATGGTCAGTTGTGGAATAATAGTACACTCTAGGCCAATTCCCCAAATTAAGAATGATACAAGTTTAACTTAAATGAACATTTTTGAACAAACTACTCAATTTTGTTTTCTGGTAGTCAAGGTGCATCTGTGGAGAGAAAACAGAGTTAACATTTTGACTCCAGTGAACCTTCGTCAGAACTGCTGCCAAACCTGCTCTGTTTCTCTGCTTTTTTGTCAGATTTCCAGCATCCCGGTTCTCTGTGCTTACACGAATTATGTGGTACCCGGTAGAGTCTTGCCTAATGTGAATTGCGCAAATTGTTGCCAGGATCAACTCATCATACAATTATCATAGAATCCCTACAGTGTGGAAACAGGCCCTTCGGCCCAACAAATCCACACTGACCCTCAGAGCATCCCACCCAGGTCTGCTGACAAATGGATTACAGGGTATCTTGTAGCACAGTAGTAGTGTACATACCTCTGAGCTAGGTAGGCTAGGGTTCAAGGCCCACTTGTTCCAGGTGTATGTGCGATATTTCTGGCATGGACTGATTTTTTTTAGAAGAAATTAACAAATGGGTGATGGGCTCACACTGTCATAACACTAGATGGAGCCATTCACCACAGAGCAGAGCGCTAGCAACACAGGGAAAGTCAATTCTCCTTTTTCAGAAAATGTATTTTGCAGTGACAGGAAATTGGAGTGGATTTGATTCAAAGGGTACAGGGAGGACCTCTGGCTTGGTCCATCAATTGATGTTTTATTCATCCCTGCATTTTCAAATAACCTTACTGATACGTAATGTTGCCTTCATCAGTATTCTGTTAAAGTTTCAATGTTTGATGTAAATCAATAGGATCAATGCAAAATGCCTCACAGAATTGTTCCTGATGTAATCTCAGTCATTGGGTTGAAACTGTTTTAATGTTGATTGATTGGCTAACAACCAGCTCAGAGTACAATAATTAATTCTTAACATGACTTATTGCACTTAATTGAAATAAATGATTCTACAGAGTGTAGCTTACTCTCCCATAGTGCAGATGAAGATCCAGGATGTGGATGGATAATAATAGAAATAAAAAAAAGAGTAATAGTTATAAGAAACAGTCCTGCCACAGCCTGACCACGAGCATTGGCGAGATGGCAACAACTTTGAACTGCGGGCCTTAGTTTAACTGCCTGCCCAGTTAAAATTAAGACCAGTCATTTATCCACTCTGATACCATTGCCTTTACATCATGTCCCAAACTTAACATGATCTTTTCAGTCGGCTAACAGGAAATCTACAGGAAACAGATGAAGTCTAATTTTAAATATGCAGACTTAGTCTACTGTTGTAATCAGGACTCACGCTGTCATTTTAGTTGAACATTTGGATGGGGCAGCATGTTGACTTTCTCTTTAGAAAAATCTGCCCCAGTGGTGGATGCAGCATCAAAACGAGTCCAGAAGCTAAGGGTTAAAGTTCTGCTTTCGATTTCCTTGTGGATTGGAAGGCACAGAAGTGATTCTGTGAGCTGAAGGGTGGCACAGCAGCTCAGTGGCTAGGACTGCTGCTGCCCAGACCCACAGACCCAGGTCTGATTCCACCCTCGGGTGACTATCTGTGAGGAGTTTGCACATTCTCCTCCTGTCTGTGTGGGTTTCCTTTGGGTGCTCCAGTTTCCTCCCACAATCCAAAGATGTGCATTATAAGTGGATTGGCCATGCTAAATTGCCCATAGTGTCCAGGGATGGCCAGGCTAGGTGGATGAGACATGAGAAATGCAGGGTTATGGGGATAAGGTGGGTCTGGTAGTATGCTCTTCAGAAGGTCGGCATGGACTTGATGGCCTGCTTCCACATTGTAGGGATTCTACGATTCTTTGGCTTACAAGGAAGTCATCTTGGACTTCTCTTGTTACTCTCTTCTGATGCCAGAGCCTTATCACCCTGTTATTGCTTCACTCTTCCCTATTAATTGCGACTACAGAGTTCTCCTTTCCTCTAACTTACTTCAGGGGACCATTCACACAAGTACCAAATTTGTCTCCTGCTGCCAGCGCTCAATTCTGCCCATCAATCAGGTCATTAATCTGGCTCTGAGTTGCACATTTTGGTACAAATGAAGGCCCCACTGTTAAGATCAGCAGGACTAACTTGCCTTCAGCCTTGCTAGATTTGCTTCCTGCAATTGGGCTCTCCTGCAGCCATTCAGTCCACACCCGCAATTAAAGGTTGAGTCTCCAGTGCCTGAATGAACAAACAAGCCTAGAAATGTTGCCATTTTGCAAATTAGGGGAATGACTGTGGTTTCCTGAGAGATGGAAAGTGGTTTAATGTTCATGAAACATAACGTTGTCAAACTCAATTAAAAATAATGAAACACATGAAATAGAATTCCCTATAAGGAAAAGTGGTCTGTGAACAGCTACATTAGAGAAATGTGCATTAGTGAATCGGATGTTTGCCAGCTTTCCACAGAATAACCAGCTATTCAGATTTTCTCATGCAATAAAGCCAGAAATTATTTGGTATAAACAAGGAGAAAAGTCCTAGCTAGTTTTCAATCTAAACAACATTCCCTGAGATATGATAAAAAAAAGCTGGAGTTTAGCAAACAACTATTATTGCAATGAATCTTTAGTAGTGACAACAACTTACAGCTCTGACACAGTAAAATGTCCCAACGAGTTTCCCAGGCTGTTATCAGATGAAAAATTGATACAGAGCCATAGAAGGAGACTTCAGGGTAGCTGACCAAAACATGAGGCAAACTAAAGCTTTTACATAGGGTCCTAAAGAAGGAAAAAGAGATGCCAAGAGCAGAGAGGGTTCAGGAAAAGCTAATTGAAAACCTATAGACCTTTCCATAGCGTGTTAGTACAAAACAGTGGATGGAATTGGCAGCCCATCTGTCCTGATTTATACTTTTATTAACTTCACAGATACCTTCCAATAGCTGATCTGACCTACACCACAAGTACAAGGAGGCTGTTCTCTCTTCCCTTGATGTTTGTCCCTTCAGAAATATTTTAGCAGAACAGCACATTATTAATTCAAGCAGGGGAAAACAAGGGCTGGGAGGAGGGGGGTTTGAAATGAAGGAAAGCCTAATCTATAATCAAGTAATCACCGGCTCTGAGGAGAATGATGGGATAATTACAGTTTTGTACAAAGATGTAGAACAACCAGCTTTTGAAAGCCACTCATTTAAAGGACGGTTTTCAGAAGCAGACTCTGATCCTAAAACAGCTGGAACTGTAAAGCAGGGACTCTGCACGCAGAAAGTGATGCATTTCCAACAGAGTCATCTGTTCAAATGTGTTTTAACTCATTTTATATTGATACTGTAATTATAATAAGACATTTGTAACACCAGCCATTAGTAGCAACAACATTTTGCAAGATGGTGGTGGGTTTCTTTAACTTTCAGATATAATTACTGCTTCCGTAAATTCTAAAACAAGTTTCCTAGGTCATCCATCAGGTACATGCAGCCACATTTTACATGGAAAACTATTTTACATGTAACATAGAAATATGGGACAGGACATTCAGCCTTTAAACTTTGCCTGCTTTTCAGTTAGATTACAATTGATCTCTGTCACAACTCTTACCTGTTTTGGTCCCATATGCCTTAGCAGCCATGCCAAATAAAGATCTATCACTAACTCCACGGACTTATCCTTATCTCACACCGAAAGATCTGTCAGTGGTAAAGGTCTTAGCTTCATCCTCTTGAGTCGTCTCACAATGAACTTTGAGGCGGGAACGTTACTAAGCTATTTTCCCATTCTTTTGCTGCTGTGCCCAAACTTTGGTCAGAATTCTTCCCAACCACCACTACATAGTGGACCCTTTCTCACATCTTCTGAACTTTCATTCCACCTGGACCCCTCCTACAGGCCTCTTACCTTTTTCAGATCATCTACTAGAAAGTTACCAGTGGGTGGAAGGTAGTAGCAGAGTAGGAATATCATTAGTCTAGTATTTCACAGGCCTAAGCTAGCGCTTCTGTAAATTATGGGTCCACCACAGCAAATTAATTAATGGAGCTGGAATATTGAAATAAATAATGTCCTAGTAGCGGTGAAATAATCGTTGATTTTTCTAAAAGTCCATCTGGTTCACTGATGTCCTTTAGGGAATGAAACTTGCCATCCCTTCTCTGTTTGGCCTGCATACATCTCCAGATCCACAGCAATGTGGCTGACTTAGTGCCCTCTAAAATAGGCCAACATGCCACTCAGTTGTATCCAACCACTACAAAGTTGCAAAGAAATGAAACCAGACGGACAATCTGAGATAAAAGGTACTGCAGATGCTGGAGAATCCGAGATAACAAGCATGGGGCTGGATGAACACAGCAGGTCGAGCAGCATCATAGGAGCAGGAAAACTTGACGTTTCGGGCCTAAACCCTTCATCTGACTCAGGCAGTGGAAACAATAGTGGTCAGTACACCTTTGTTGATACTGCAATGTCATCCTTATTAATATCTGAGAGTTTGGGCCATAACTGGCAGGGCTATTTTACAGACCATTGAAGCAACAGCCTGCCATAGTTAATCATACCTTATCATGTCCCAGATAACAGCATAATAAAGGAAAAATACTGTGGATGCTGGAAATTTGAACTAAACACAGGAAATGCTGGACAAACTCTGCAGTTCTGGGAGCATCTGTGAAGACAGAAACAGAGCTAATGTTTTGAGTCCCAATATGACTCTTCTTCAGAACCACCATCACCATCACTGAGTATACCCTGTGCTACTGGTGAGACTGGCCCACCAGGAGTGACAACACAATCAGGAGGGTTTTACACTGGGAGTCTTCAACATTGACCCTGGTCCCTATTAAGTTTCATGACATCAGATCAAAGAAAAACAAGGCAATCTCCTGTTGACTATCAGCTATTACCCAAACCTTACTTAATTGATGAAATGGTATTCCTTCATGTTTAATACAAATTTGAAAAACGTCTGAGATTAGCAAGGGCTCAAGATGCTCTTTGGATGGGGGATTTCAATGTCCATCACCTAAGTGTGGCTTGGTAGAATCACTGTTTGCTGAGCAGGCTTTACGATAAAGGAAATAACCGCTAGACTGTGCCTGTAGGAGCTGGGGAAGGAACCAACCAGAGAAAGAAATCTATTTGATCTGTCCCTCACCAACCTACCTGTTGCAAATATATTTGTTCATAAGAGTATTTGTAGGAGTGAACTCTGCGAGGTCCTTGTAGAAACGAAGAATGCAGTACCATGTAATTCCGGGAGGAAGGGAATGAAATATTCTGGTACTATTACTTTTGCTGAAACCTTTTCAGCTTCCAGGAAATAATTCTTAAATGCTACACAAAGAGAAGCTGGTTAATGATATTACTCTGTTCCTAACATGCAAAATAGCATAACCGTAAGACCATAAGACCATAAGACATAGGAGTGAAAGTAAGGCCATTCGGCCCATCGAGTCCACTCCGCCATTCAATCATGGCTGATGGGCATTTCAACTCCACTTACCCACACTCTCCCCGTAGCCCTTGATTCCTTGCGAGATCAAGAATTTATCAATCTCTGCCTTGAACACATTCAACGTCCCGGCCTCCACTGCGCTCCGTGGCAATGAATTCCACAGGCCCACCACTCTCTGGCTGAAGAAATGTCTCCTCATTTCCGTTCTAAATCGACCTCCTCTAATTCTAAGTTGGTAGTAAGGTTAATAAAGTATACAAAACCAAATCTAAATATAAAGTTATACACAATCATTGATCAGTCCCTTTAAACTTTAGGATGGCAGGAGAGATTATGTGTCATAGCAGCAGCATGTGGGAGTTTCTGGATGCCGGTTTGGTCTAGACCAAACACATCAGCTGCAAATGCTTGAAATTCAAGTGGCTTCTGCTTAGACTTTAATGAGCATAAGGCTGAATTACAGACACTGTGATGCATTACGGAAGGGGAAGTTATTTGGATTTTGGTAGCAGGAAGCAGTCATACCTCTTAGAACTGGATTGTCTATTTGAGTCAGTATTCAGGAATGGAAGAGTGCAAATGCAAGTGAGGGAGGTAGGAGAACCCAGAGGACAGGACCAATTGTCCAACAGGGTGGAGGCTCTTTCAGTTTGTTTGGAAGAGAGTGAGGGCTGCAGAGGGTCTGAGAGAACTGTCCATGGCATCATAGCACAGGAAGCCACTCAAGATGGAGGAATAAGAAGGAATATAGTGGTAATAAAGGACAACTTAGAGAGATGATTAAGCCTTCACTGCAGCAAAGAGTGCAGGTTCAGACAGCTATGTTGTTTGCCTGGGGCCAGGGTTTGAGATATCAGGCTCAGAGCCAGACAGAAACATGGCCTAAGAAGAAGGATCCATGTAGGTACCAAACATTTAAGCAGGATGAAGAAGGGGAGTCTGCATAGTCAGCTTGTAGAGCGTGGTACCTAGTTAAGAAGTAGAACTACAAAGGTCATAATCTCAATATTATTACTTGAACTATGTGCAAATTGGCATAGAACAATCAGATTACAGCAATAAATGTGTGGCTGAAAGACCAGCGTGGGAGAGGTGAGATTCAGTTCATGGGGCGCTGGCATCAATACTGGGGAAAGTGGGATTTGTACCAATGGGATGGTATATACCTAAACCACATTAAGGCTGGTGTGCTTGCCAATTCCATAACCAGGGAAAGTAGGAAAGATTTCAAACTGAATAACAGGGGTAGGAAATAAAATATGGGAACGTGCAGTTAAACCGTAAAGTCAAGGTCAAAAAGAAATGCATTAAGATGAAAAATGATAGCAGATGGCAACAGGTATTTTATTCACTGACATTCATATTTGAATTAGGCGAGAACATTTTCAAATACTTTCAAAGGTCTCATTGTAAATCTATATTATAGTACAAAAACCAGTTTCCACTTTTCTCTGTCCAGAAGCAAACAGCCCATTGGGAAAAGACTCATCAGTTTTTCAAAAAATAAATATGCCAATCACTGATTCAGCCAATTAATAAGAAATAGCAATGTGACAATAACCAAAATCCCCAAAGCCAAAAGAGGGAAAAACAAGGTGTGATGGGTGTAAACTCGATCAAAATGGTGTTAGTGAGGGACATAATACACCCCAGTCCCTGCTGTCTCCATATATCCCAAAAAGCTTGAAGGGTACTGGCAAGAACTCAAGTCCTTTTTTATTTGAAACGAACCAACAACTGAATGAAACCATCATCCGATGAGAAATAATAAACACTGCCCACCAGGGACAGTAAAAACTTAGCTCTGTTTTATTCATAAACTTGCAACCAAATTAATAAATCTCCAAATATCAAAGTACAAACACTGTCTTGCAGATTGGCAAGAATGTAAAATCAAAAAGGGGGGAAAATAATGGGGGGAGTAAATCAAAATCACATGGGTGACAGAGATGATGCACTCCAGTCCCCACAGAGCCCACCTGAATCATAGCAAACCCTGCAATGTGAAAGCAGGCTATTTGGCCCATTGAGTCCATGCTGATCCTCTGACGAGCAGCCCACCCAGGCCCACTCCCCTACAACCTTGCATTTCCCATGGTTAATCCACCTAGCCTGCAAATCCTGGATGCTATGGACAACCTAGCATGGCCAATCCATCTAAGCTACACATCTTTGGACTGTGAGAGGAAGCTGGAGCACCTGGAGGAAACCCATGCAGGCATGGAGAGAATGTGCAAACACCACACAGATGTTTGCTTGAGGCTAGAATTTAACCTAGATCCCTAGCTTTGGGAGGCAGCAGTGCTAACCATTGAGCCACCATGCCACCCACCTACCCTGAAATGTTTTAAGGCTAGAGGCTAGAGGCGGAAGCCATGTTTTCCACCTCCAAGGCCAATGAGTATGGATGAATAACTTATCTTTTTCCTATTTTAACTGCTCACCAACCTAAATTATCCAATCACCCAGCTAATCAAATAACAATGAACTGCCCACCAGGGGCTGTATAAAAATAACAAAAACAAAAAAGTGCAAAGGACTAAATCAAAATAGTGTCAGATGTATGCACTCCAACCTTCATTGTGCCCATGTCTCTCTAAACACTTCAAGCATACCGATGAACCATTGCATGTTCTCTCCCCAAGGACACCAGGCATGAAAGTAGCTGAAAAGGGGCAGGAAGTCAGGAATTATAACCCCCTTCACGATCTACTGCCTGGGCCTTTGGATGGCTACTTTAGCCAGGTACAGGAGCAGGATAATCAATTAATTACTACAGTAGCATTTCCCTTGATCTTGGAGCAGAAGACTACGGAGTTAGTGAAAGAAAACTATCTTTATCCAATTGATCACACCAGGAATACTCAACCAACTTAAACAAATCTAAAAGTCCAATATATTTTCTCAAAATTTATAATGTTTCTTGGGGCTGCATACCTAATCTTTTACACATAGATATGATATCTTAATTGTAATTATGTTCAGCCCCTTTAGGTCCCTTTAATTTTGAAGTACATCTGGCCTTTTTTGATTTCTATGAAAGTTTATTTGCTTACTAAGCAAGTTCTGAGCCTCATTTATTCTAGGGAGGCCAAGATGCAAGGATTTGTGATCATTTTTCCTCTGATTTGTAGGTCTGTGTCTTAAGATTATAGTATAGTACTTGAGTTGGGCTTGTGCTAGCTTGTAAAAATTTCAGTTAACTATAGTCAAGAATTATCACTCCCAACTCATTTTATCAAATACCATTCTGTGGTGGCCTTCCTGACAATTTGCAAAAGAAAATGTGTTACTCTGCTGTAAGGAGATGCAGCACCCCATATATGGAGTGAGCACTTTTTAAACAAATGTAGCTGGTATTTAGAAAACAAATAACTCTTTTAATCTTATCTCACTGTATTGTGACTGTGTTTCTTCACACGGATTCTTCACAAGTGTATAAGCAATTCATTGCAAATTTGAGGGAGTGCTGCATTTTCTGTTACGTGATTTTTTTAGATCACTGTCAACTCCTCCATCCACAGCCCTCTGCATTTTCTGCAACCATTAAGTCTGACCTCGCAAGCATCCCTGCTTTTAATTGCATCACCATTGGTGGCCATGCCTTCAGCTGCCAAGGCTTTTAGCTTTGGAATTCCTACCCTAAACCTTGTTGACTCTCAAGCTTAGTTTTCTTCTTTAAGATGCTCCTTGAAATTAATCTATTCGATCAATGTTTTGGCAATCTACCGTCATATAACTTTATGTGGCTCAATGTCAAATTTGTATTACGCTGCTCCTGCGAAGCACCATGAGACTTTTATTAAGTAAGGTGCTGTTCGATTGAAGTAGTTGTTGTTTATTCTTCATCTCTTTTAAGGAGTAAAAGCAGTCACAGTCAAGCAGGAGATTTCCCAAAGGAGATGCATTGCATAACCTCAATCAATGTGTAATTTGAAAAATTGTATTTGGACTATATCCCAACTATATCTCTCATTCCAAAAACAACTCAAATATTTCAAGTTGTTCTCAGACAGCAGAAAATGAAATGAACTAGTCTGGAAAGGAATGCTTTTTTTTTCTTATTTCAAACACTGAAATGAGGTGAGCAGTCAACACAGTCAAATAATAGATTAATTCCCCAATAGTTGGCAGTAATGGGCTTTTTCCGCACACAATGTGAAAGTGAGTTCTCAGTCCTAAATAAGATGTATTAAAAATCCCATTTATTTGGAAAGCTGTAATTACCACATCTGCTTTGGAAATCTGGTATTCATCATGCTGATGTGCATTAACGATATGGTAAATGGTGTCACATTTCTTCACAATAATCAGCTAATTTTTCTAATCCTGTCATAACCCAAGACCATGGTCAGGTGCATACCTGCAAGGAATGCCTGTTGGTCATTATTGTCTGACCTTCACCCTCTCATAATGACAAGCACTGATCTCCTACTTAGCCTGTCCCAGACACTGAATAGTATCAATTGAGACTATGGAAAGAAACAATTTCAATAAATAGGAGGGTTGGAAACTGGAGGACACAGATTTAAAGCAATTAGCAGATAAGCTAAGAGGAAGATGAAGAGCTTTCCTTATTCAATAAGTTGTTTTGATTCAGAATATATTGCCTGAAAGGGTGTTTGGAAGCAAATCACGAGTAAGTTTCAAGAAGGAATGAATCAGCATGTAAAAAGTAAAAAAAATTACTTGGTGATAGAGGAACAGCAGCAAAATTGCTAGTAATTGCATATTTCCTTGACAGAGGCTACACACACAATGAGACGTATTGCCTCCTTCTCTCCCGATGGTGAAGTTGTAATATGGAAGAATTAGGATTGTGAGCTGGTGGGGGTTTAAAGGCAGGAAATTGACAATGCATTGAGAAGACTGATCCAATCTGCCAATATCTAGAAATAACACCAACACATTACACCCCTCAGGACAGATGGTTTGCCAATGAACACTTGTTAATTGTTTATTATGTGGCCTTCTTTTGGAAAGGCCAACCAGGTACTCACCTTGCAGTGATGGGCCTGGTCTGAAATTGAGGACTGTGGTGCACAGAAGTCTTGCCCCAGGAGTTGCCAACCAATCAGAACCTGGAAATGGAACATTCCTTGGAAGTGCCAGTGGGAAATGATGGTGGCTGGTGCCAGCAATGCATCCACGCAATGCTCAGGATTGCCATGGAAACTCAGGCCACAGGTGGGTGACGGTGAGATTTTTCAGCTTATCATGTGGTGCCTGGGTTTTCCAACTTTTTGAAAATTATTGTAGAAAGCAAGGTGAGAACACAATGGCTGTTGAGAGACTCAGTGAGTCTCTGGGAAGTATTCAGTGCTCACAGCTACTATCATATCTGCTAGTGAGAAAGAATGCTCTCAATACACTCACTAAGATTGTTTTCTACACTTACGTACTTCAGAGGTTTTATTTATCAGGTTACGCTGCTTTAGATTAGACTTCCTCTGAAAGCCAAAAACGACCAACACAAACCTCGACACCACGATCAGTCTCTTGTCACAGATCTTTACCTGTACAGAAGAGAAGGGAACAGCTCACAGATGCCCATACTAAGTATACATGGTCTACACAGGGGATCAATTTCCTCAGCAGCAACAACAAAAACAGAAATTGCTGGAAGACCTCAGTAGGTCTGGAGCCTCTGTGGAGAGAAATCAGAGTTTAATGTTTTGGGTTCAGTGACCCTTCTTCAGAACTGATGGTAGCTAGGAAAATGTTGGTTTATATGCAGAAGATAGAGTGGGGGGAGGGGGTAAGGAGTAAATGTTAGGTGGAGATAGAGCCCAAAGAGAGAGAATAATAGTTGGACAGACAAAGAAGTAGATAACAGTCAGCCTGGGAGAATGAATGGCTGCTATAGGGGACAATTAGTGCCTAACAATGGGTTGTGTGTAATAGCAGACCATGTGATAACAAGGCCTGGTGTGTGGGGAGTTGGGGTAAGGACATCGGAAATAGTGCCTCAGGCCCTACTATTGTTCAAATCAATATTAAGTTCAGAAGGCTGCAGAGTTCCTCAGTGGAAAATGAGGTGATGTTCTTCCAACTTGTGCTGAGCTTCACTGGAGCACTGCAGCAAGCCTGAGACAGAGATGTTGATCAAGATACAAGGTGGTGTATTGAAGAGGCAGGCAACTGGAAGCTCAGAGAGTTTTTTGTGAACAGAACGTAGGTGTTCTGTGAAGCGGTCACCCAGTCTACGCTTTGTTTCTCCAGTACAGAGGAGACCACATTGTGAACAGTGAATGCAGTAGACTAGATTCTGGGAAGTGCAGGTGAAGTGTTGCTACACCTGGAAGATGTGTTTGGGCCCTTGGGTACTGAGAATGGAGGAGGTAAATGGGCAAGTGTCACACCTTTGGCAGGGATGGTGCCATGGGGTTGTGGGGTATGTTGGAAGTGAAGGAGGAGTGGACCAAAGTGTCCAGGAGGGAACGGGTCTTGCAGAAGGCTGAAAAGGCAGTGGAGGGGAATCTGTGTCTGGTGGTATCCTGCTAGAGATGTGGACAATGGTGGCTAATGATCCTCTGGATGTGGATGCTGCTGGGATGGAAGATGAGGTCAAAGGGGAAACCTATCACTGTTGTGGGAGGGAAGAGAGATGGTGAGAGATGAAGTGCAGGAGATGGGTCACACCCAGCTGAGGGCCCTGTCAACTACAGTGCTGGGGAATCCTTGTTTGAGGAAAAAGGTGGACATTTTTGATGCCCCCTTGTCGAAGTTGGCATCATCAGAAAGCTGAGATGGAGGAACTGAAGAACTGAATAGGATTCTTACAGGGAAGGAAGTTAGAAGGAAGTGTAGTCAAAGTAACCGTGAGAGTCAGTCAATTTGTAATGGGTATTGGTGGCCAGCCTATCTCCAGAAATTCATTTGGAAGGTCAAATTTGAATGCAGAATACAGGGTTAATGGCAGGAACCTCGGCAGTGTGGAGGAAAAGAGGGATCCTGGGGTCCACGTCCATAGATCCCCCAAAGTTGCTACCCAAGTTGATAGGATTGTAAAGAAGGCATATGGTTTGTTGGCTTTCATTGTCAGGGGAATTGAGTTTAAGAGCCACGAGGTTATGCTGCAGCTCTCTAAAGCTGTGGTTAGACCACATTTGGAATATTGTATTGAGTTCTGGTCTCCTCATTATAGGAAAGATGTGGAAGCTTAAGAGAGGGTGCAGAGGAGATATACCAGGATGCTTTCTGAACTGGAGGGCAGGTCTTAAGAGGAAAGGTTGAGGGAGCTGGGGCTTCTTCATCGGAGTGAAGAAGGATAAGAGGTGACTTGATAGAAGTGTACAAGATGATGAAAGGCATAGATAGAGTGGACAGTCAGAGACTTTTTCCCAGGGCTGAAATGACAATTACAAGGGTGCATAATTTTAAGGTGATTGGAGGAAGGTAAAGGGGAGGTGTCAGAGGTAGGCTCTTCACACAGAGTGGGTGTGTGGAATGTGCTGCCGGCAGTGTTGGTGGAGTCAGATACTGTAAAGACTTTTAAGTGACTCTTGGATAGGCACATGAAGGATAGTAAAATGTAGGGTATGCAGGGTAGATTGACCTTAGGATAATAGGTCGGCACAACATCATGGGTCAAAGGGCCTGTACTGAGCCGTACTGTTCCTTGCTGCAAGGTGACTATATTGACAACAGCACCTGTTGGTCAAGTTGTTAGCACTGGGTGTCAAAGTCATCACTACACAGGATGGTTTTGTCTTTGGATCTTTCCAGGACTTGGCTGAAGATGTATCTAGGATTTCCTAACCAATAGCTTATAATGTATTCTGGCTTTTGGGGCCCTGTTAGAGGTCAAAATATGAATCAGCATTCGCAAGGTGTGAATGTTGCACCTTTTCATTATGCACTTGATTAAATTTTACTTTCTGTTGACTGAGTACCATACTCCTGAAGTTTAACCGTGCCATCATCTTGCATGCTGGGCCTCCACTGACTTCCTGCATCTCCCCCTTTGAGTGGTGAGAATGTCTAGAGGCCTACCTGTAGTTTCTGTCTCTACCTGGTGTTGTAAGCTCTCATCTTCTGCCAGGAATCAGTGTAATGGTGTATCTTCTTTCAATGGATAGGGTGCTTTTGCTGAGGATGAGTATCAGAATGAGGAGGCATGCCTCATTAGCAAGATCATGATAGATTGAAATTTGAGAAGATGCACAAGTAGAGAGAGAGGGATGGATGCACTCGCAAGGTAAGTGGGTGTAAGGAGTGACATGATAAAGTAGCTGGAAAAAGCAGACCAAGGTGAAATGATGAGTGTAGCAGTCACGAAGTGAATGCACCACTGTAATCATCTTTCCTGCCTTGGTTAGGCCATTAAATTTCTTCCTGTACTGAATCCAGGAGTATGGCATGATACTTCTGCTACTGATCAGCCAGCATTGTCCAACAACAACATTCTGGTCACTGCCACAGATATTGCTTTTTTTTTTTGCTGGAGAATAGTATCTCTGTCTCCATACAGACCTTGCAGCACGTCTTTGAAGGCCACTCTGAATTGGGACCCAGCACTCACTTAAAGGTTTCAACCTCTTCATTTCCTCTTTTGAATGTCATCACCTTCAAATTTCATCGGCTCATTGTCCCTTTATGTACTAGAGATTAGATCACATCATGTGGGTCCTTTATTGTGCCACTGCTCATATGAAACGAGAAACCTGGAGGTAGGATCATAATGGTGTAGCTGTGTTTAAAAGCCACTGACAGACATGCTTAACATATTTTCAGGCTGCCTGCAGTGTTAGCCTGTCTCGCAGATAAAATTATTCTTTAAAATTCTATTAAATGAACATCCATTTTGGTATTAGAATCAGAAAAAAATCACTGACATTATCAAGAAACCAAGAAAAACTGAAAGTTTCAACATTTCAAAAACAGTACTTTGCATGTATGGCATTATTTGATGAGATCACAATCCCTTGAGCCCTTATAGTCAGGTTAATAACACTGTATTTCTATATTGAAATAAATCAGTTTAAGTGGGTGGGGACTATTAAAATCCACACAGCTGATTTGAACAACAAACTTCGCACTGAAAAGAAGAGTATTGGTCTGGCGCATTCGCTGGCAGCCACTACTGAATAATTTTCTTAATTGCAATTGTTGTTTTAGTCAGCTTTAGTCAATTAAAGTTGTGTGTAATGTTATTGGGACAACATGGTATAATGGCAATTACTCTAAGTGCTGGCTGGGTACAGTCATAATGTAAAAGAATCATTAGTAAGTATCTGGCACAGTCCCCATAAATTGACCAGACTGTAGGGGTTCTTGCTCATTACAGAAAGACAATTACAGTGGTTTAACCTGAGGGCTATCACACATCAGGTAAGGTGAAAGGTTGAGGGGAGAATCCCTCATGGTAGCGTCAGCTGGTTTGGAATTGAACCCATACTGTTGGCATCAGTTTGCATTATAAGTCAGCCATCCGGCTAACTGAGCTAGCCAACTGCAAAGTGGCATGCCATTCAGTATTCTAAAGAGTGTGAATCTGTCCAAGCACAAAATGAGGTAAATTTTGACTGAGACATTAAGTGAAAAAGGTGATAGTAAAGTTTCAGCCTCTTCTACATCTCCCTCAATCTACTTACCTTTTAAACTCCAAAAGTTTAATACAATATCATTAGAAACTCATGACTTTGCTCAATGCAAAATTCAGTGCTTTGAGTGCACTCAAACTAACAGTTTGAGTTAAAACTAACAGTTAACTGCGTATCTAATCTGGATAGTTCTGCATTATTCCTGCTGAGATTAATTTAACACTGACCATGATCTTCATTCACAGCTAATAATATGTGAATGGATGAATAGCCAGCCAATGGCTAGAACTAGGCTGTGGAGGACATCACATAAAACCCATCAAAGAATCGATGAAGCTGGATTTAAGAAGGGCAAATATGAGGAGAAGCCCGAGGGTGAGAAATGAAGGTAATTGGGACAAAATACGCAGATGCTTGTCAGAAGCCACTGATGTCACTCAAAGTGATTGATGGAAGAGGTGGTTGCTTGAATATGTACGTAAAGCCATTAGTCAGCTCACATATTTTTCCTCAGTCATGTTGAGGTAGTCTTGTTATCAATAGTTTATGCAGTGCCTGAGGGGTAAAAAAGAGGGTCTTGGTAAAAAAGAGGGTCTTGGGGGTGTTTCTCCCAGACCTTCATGTCATCCTTTACATGACCTCTCCTCCTATTCTGACATAAATAGTTAAACAACATTCACTGAAGCATCAATGTTACCGCATTGAAATATACCCTCAAGTGTCTTCTTCTAAATTCTGTTATTTGACTCTGCGTTGAATCTCTACTGACGTTACTACTATGAACTATAAATTCCCATCTGGCAGCTCAGCAGCAGTGTATAGGCCCAATAACTTCACTTTGCTGTTATTGATTCTGAACTAGCTTGGTGGCTTCAGGCAACAGTATTCCTTTTCATGACAACTGACTCTTGACATTGTATGTTTCATATTTCTTTTCCTCATCTTCTCCATCATCCTGTACTCCAGGATGCAGGCCAGTGAAAAATTTTGCAAAGTTTTCATTCTTGAACCTTAATGTGATGCCATTTCATTATATGCTTCGGATTGTAGCAAGAACAAATCTGCACATTCAGCCAGTTTTTAACAAAATGCCTCTTAATGCACAATGTAATGTGCTGCTATGGACAAAAGTAGTTTCCACCTTTTAGTGAAAACATACTGACATGCATAAGGAGTGCCTTAAAAAATATCAGAATTTCTACGGTTCTTCCACTGTGCTGCTGGAGGGTAGCTGTGCAGGTGGTCCAACTGCTGTCAGTTCAGTGAGCAAGGGTAACAAATGTCCAGTGGTCCATTAGATTGAGTAAGGGAGCGTGCCAGCATTTTGCTAGATGCTTGGTGCACAACAGGGCAGAAATTGGAAAGTGAAGGCAGGGTCAACATAGTCACACCTCCAAATGTCCAGGTAGTCCAATTTATGCAACAACTGTTTTACATAGCAGTTCAGTGGGAACATCTTTCTTAGCAACACTGGATCCTTGTTCCATCAGTGATGTCATGTCTTTTGCAGCAGATTCAACATTAAGGTGTCTTAGATCTGAAAACAGTTGTTTGACCCTAATGACCAGATAAATTAAAATTGATTTTTGATAAAACTTTTCATGCACTGGATGCCCTTATTTTCTGCGTCTAAACTATTAGAACTTCGTTATTACACACTAAGTCTGGTTTGGCCAGTAGGAGATGCTCAAAGTAAACTTAAATGCAAATAGAAATGAAAGATAGTACTGAATAGCTGGAGTCACCTAGCCAGTAGGCCCTGTGACTGAATTGGAGTTCTTGACTGGAAAGAACACAGATCAGAATTTACAGTCGGTATTATAAATGGGCAGGTGTTTAACGTGTGTTCATGATATTCTGCCATTTGCATTTTAGTGAAGTCTTTAATACAGTTCAAATAAAAGTTAAGGCCTGGGTCTAACAGACAAGAGATATCAAATGAACATGTTAGACATTCATCTACCAAAATTGCCAAATATAACACCAAGGCTCCTGAGTGAGGAGGGATTGTATGAATATTTGGGGTGCCACATGCGCAAGGTTGTTATCATGTTGCCCGGTGAAGATACAAACAGACAACAAACCAAATAAACAGACAACAAAGATTTTTGCTGCACTCTATTTTCCACCCTTCTCCTAAAACAGGTTACAAATTTGTGTTTTGTGCATTTAATGATATAACAGTGCAATCTGAAGAGTATGGACCACAGTTTGCTGTAATTTACCCAGGAGTTACCACAAATTTTGAAGTAATGACTGGATCACAGTCAGAAACTCTATCTTCAACAAGCAAACACACTGACTTTCTGCCCCTGAATTTCCTGGACAGTTACCTGCTGTTATTTAACTGCAGAGTCCAATCCAGGAATGCTTACAGCTAGCAGCATGGAAAGCATGCCCCCTTTTTCAGCAATAAATGCTTTGATTCCAGATGTCTGGCCAATTTAACCCAGGAACTGCACTAGCTTTGTTGCCCCAGAGAAGGAGCAGAAATGCCCAGTGCTAACAGAACTAGAGATTCAGGGGGCTGCAGATGAATAATGGGGAAGTTGCCATTGTCTTACCAGATCATAGAGCTGTTCTCTCATTAGAAAGAGACAATTGATGGTGGTTTAACCCAATGATCATCATAACTCAGCTGAAAGGAACAGTTGAGAAGGGGAGTCCTTCTTGATATCCTCAGCTGGTGCAGGAATTGAACCTATGTTGTAGTAGTTGTTGTTACTCTGTATTGCAAACCAGCTGTCTAGCCAACTGAGCTAACTGGATGAATAAGCCGAGTCTAAAGAGGGAAATAAGAGTCTTTAGTGCCATTGAGCATTGTACCAAGCCAGCATGTACATTGCAGCTACTTGCAGATGAGTGAAAGGCAGTGCCAGAGACACTTCTGTAATGATAAGAGACACAGTTCCCTACATCTGCTGTCTTCTGCAGACATAGATGCTGCCACAAGACATGGAAGACAGTACGGTGCCAATGACACTGAAGATTACAGCAACATTGAACTTCCTCACCACTGGCTCCTTTAAAATCTCAACTGGGGACATTGTGGCATCCCTCAATCAGCAGACTACAAGTACATTTGTAACTTCACTGATTCTTTTATCAACACAGTTTGTCCAGTTTGCCAGAAAGTCATGGTGGGTAAACTATCAGTTTTTCGGCCATTTCTGGGTTCCCTCATATAAAGAACCATTGACTGCATACATGTGGCACTCAACTCCATAGCATCATCTGGCCAGATTTCTGAACTGGAAGGAATTTCACGGTTTGCTGTGACCACAGGCACCCACTCCTGAGGACATACATCTGCTATCCAAGGAACTGTCATGACATCTACATTCTGCACAACACTTGAGTGTTAGCTTCCCCCACATCATCTCCAGGGTTGGTGCATGCACAACAAGGGGTATCCCAAAAGGCACAGGCCTCCGACCGATGCCAAACAGCACTACAATTCTGGCCTTTCATCCGCTGAGGCCATCACTGATTAGAGTTTTCTGAAGTTGTTTTTCTGTTGCCCACTCAGGAGAAGCACTCCAGTACTTCTTAAACAGTGATCATTCACTGTTCCCTGCACAGGGGAGTCCGTCAGACTTGCTGAGGGTGTATGCACTGATGATCAGGATGTTGAAGAAGCCAGGTCAGTGCTGGAACGAGGCAAATAGCGGTTAGATTTGAGGACGAGTGACTTTGCATTGACGCACATGTACAATCAGAACTATGAGCCAACTGCAGTGCAAGAAGCATTCCTGCACTTAAAAGCATGCTTGATTAAGAACAGTAACACATTATCATTGTTTGGCATTAGTTGTAGGGCAAATATGTTTTCTTTGAACGAATAACCTCCTTTTCAGTCTCTGGTTGCCAGACCATCAGTATGAAGTGTAGGTGGCTGTACTTAAATGACTCAAACCTCGCTGCGAAAGGGCATTCATCTATTCCCGAAATGTAGATGGCGTAAACTTTATTGATTGACTGCCAAAACCGAAACATCCAGAAAACTTTTGTTTTCCAAAAGTTATATTTTTCCCAGAGAGGAGCTCCGGGCTTTTGGTTGTTTTTCTTTTTTTTGTTTCCTCTGTCAGCTATGGGCTGACACTGGTTGTGTGCTCACTAGAATGTGACCTAGATACAAGACCACCCAGGTAAATGCCAAAGTATCGGTGGAGGGTGGGAAGGAAAGCATCGATCACTCATCCTCTGAGGCTTATGACTATTTCTCCTCAGATTTGTCATTTCAAGGGGATGGTAGAGATGGACCTTTGCGTATGGGACACCTCTTTTCTTTCTCCTAGGTTGGGAGTGGGCTCCAGATACTACATAAGAAATTTTTAGCATTGAGAGCCACCACCCATAGCCAAGGTTTCATTAAGAAATGCCCGCACTGATAGATGTGGATAGAAATGTCCATCCCCAGAGTTCCGCTTGTCCTTGTTGATTTATATGTAAGAAGAACATGGTAAAGGGGACTTTAGAGTTAGTGCACTAAACGCATTGTCGCTCAGTCTCATCAAGGAGCTAAAGTTAATGAAAACCAACAAAACATTATATGATGCATGTGACTGTGGTACTTCTGTGGTGTTCATCCTAAAGCCATCTTTTGTGGTTGGGTCCTTGTTCTATGCAGGCCATTGGTGAAAAGCTTTCAGATGTGCGGGTTTTTCTAATTGTGAAGAAAGTTAAGTGAACTGATAGTATGTGATCTGCTGAGTGTGGTAACTCCTTTTATGTTTTAACTGTGAACCCTGGCAGGTGTGTGACAAATTGCAGAAAGGTGGTGCCCGCAGTGCTACATTGGTAGCAGCAATGAAGTGATAGGTATTAATTGAAACATTCGTTGGACGTAAAGCATCTGAAGGAGATCCCTGGCACTCAAGCTCCTGTATGACAGTCCTCTGTAGTGACAAACCTAGCATGCTTCATGATTGTCTGAGAGAGAGTTCACAATGAGTATTCAGCGGCACATACCCCGAGTGTAGCAGATCACTCTTATTCTTGTGCTACTTGCTGCCATGTTCTCCTGAGCCACTCGCAGATGCTGACCTTTGCAACTACCTCTGTCCAGACTGCCTTTGTTTGTTGGGATGGCGACCTGTTACACGTACATTGCACTCACAGTGCTGGTCTGTTAATAGTATGCATGAGTTTTGTTATCAGCTGTTAATCTGGGTAATGTTCTGTCCTCAGGGACTGTTGTTTCTATGTCACTGTTGTTGCCGTGGTACCTGTAATTCCATTTCCATTTGGCTGTGTCTATTGACACCACAGACATGTGCACGATGTACTGCTTAAAATGTTTGGGAAACCTCACAACCTTAAAAAGAACTTGGATGAGCACTTGAAATGTCATAACATTCAAGGCTATGGGCCAAGTGCTCAACAGTGGGGCTAGTGTAGTCTTAGACTAGTTATTTTTAAATTAGTGTAGAGTCATTAGGCTGAAGGGCCTCATCTGTACTGTGTGGTTCTGTGATTCTGTCATTGGGAAAATGCTAGAGTGCATTATTAAGGAAGAAATAGAAAAGCTAATGCAACCAAAAGAGTCAACATGATTTTGTGGAAGGGAAATCATATATGGCAAATGTGTTAAGAGTTCTTTGAGGATATAAAAGAGGCAGAGTTAAGGAAGAAGAAGTGGTAGATGTAATGCTTTTGGCTTTTCAGAAGGCATTCAATAAAGTGACAAATAAGAAGTTATCATCAGGTAGGAGTTCAGCCTATCAAAGGTAATGTAATAAGATAGATTGAAGATGGATAAACACACAGAAAAGAAAGTCAGGATTAATGGGTTATTTTGAAAGACATAACTAGAGGAGTGGCACGAGGATCAGTCCGAGGGCATCAATTATTTATTTTCTACAATAATGTCTCGGAGAAGAGGGCAGAGTATAATGTTTCTATGTTTGTTTGTTTTATGAAATAAAAATAGGTACAGGGCAGGCCAAGCAGCATCATAGGAGCAAGAAAGCTTGACGTTTCGGGCCTAGACCCTTCATCAGAGATTTCTGATGAAGGGTCTAGGCCCGAAACGTCAAG
>JAHRHZ010000030.1:6721784-6770552 GCA_024137785.1 Ginglymostoma cirratum | reverse complement strand
TGCAATGCCACATTGATGCCATTGGGCTGCAGGGTTCCCAGGCTGAATATGATTTGCTGTTCCTGCAGCCTTCGGGTGGCATCACTGTGGCATTGCAGGAGGCCCAGGATGGACATGTCGTCTGAGGAATGGGAGGGGGAGTTGAAATGGTTCGCGACTGGGAGGTGCAGTTGTTTGTTGCGAACTGAGCGCAGGTGTTCTGCAAAGCGGTCCCCAACACTCCGCTTGGTTTCCCCGATGTAGAGGAAGCCACAACGGGTACAGCGGATGCAGTATACCACATTGGCAGATGTGCAGGTGAACCTCTGCCTGATGTGGAAAGTCTTCTTGGGGCCTGGGATTGGGGTGAGGGAGGAGGTGTGGGGGCAGGTGTAGCACTTCCTGCGGTTACAAGGAAAAGTGCCGGGTGTGGTGGGGCTGGAGGGGAGTGTGGAGCGGACAAGGGAGTCGCGGAGGGGGTGGTCCCTCCGGAAGGCAGATAAGGGTGGGGAGGGAAAAATGTCTTTGGTGGTGGAGTCTGATTGCAGATGGCGGAAGTGTCGGAGGATGATGCGTTGGATCCGGAGGTTGGTGGGGTGGTATGTGAGGACGAGGGGGATTCTTTTTTGGTTATTGTTGCGGGGACGGGGCGTGAGGGATGTGTTCTGGGAAATGCGGGAGACACGGTCGAGGGCGTTCTTGACCACTGTGGGGGGGAAGTTGCGGTCCTTGAAGAATGAGGACATTTGAGATGTGCGGGATTGGAATGTCTCATCCTGGGATCAGATGCGGCAGAGGCGAAGGAATTGGGGATAGGGGATGGCATTTTTGCAGGAGGGTGGGTGGGAGGAGGTGTATTCCAGGTAGCTGTGGGAGTCAGTGGGCTTGAAATGGACATCTGTCTCTAGGTGGTTGCCCGAGATGGAGACAGAGAGGTCCAGGAAGGAGAGAGAAGTGTTAGAGATGGTCCAGGTGAACTTCAGGTTGGGGTGGAAAGTGTTGGTGAATTGGATGAACTGTTCGAGCTCCTCGTGGGAGCACGAGGCGGCGCCGATGCAGTCATCAATGTAACGGAGGAAGAGGTGGGGTTTAGGGCCAGTGTAGGTACGGAAGAGGGATTGTTCCACGTAACCTACAAAGAGGCAGGCATAGCTTGGGCCCATGCGGGTACCCATGGCCACCCCCTTTGTCTGTAGGAAGTGGGAGGAATTGAAAGAAAAGTTGTTGAGGGTGAGGACGAGTTCGGCTAGGCGGATGAGGGTGTCGGTGGAGGGGGATTGGTCCGTTCTGCGGGACAGGAAGAAGCGGAGGGCCTTTAGGCCATCAGCATGGGGAATACAGGTATATAGGGACTGGACGTCCAGAGTAAAAATGAGGTGTTGGGGACCAGGGAATTGGAAGTTCTGGAGGAGGTGGAGGGCGTGGGTGGTGTCATGGACGTAGGTAGGGAGTTCCTGGACCAAGGGGGTGAAAATGGAGTCTAGGTAGGTGGAGATGAGTTAGGTGGGGCAGGAGCAGGCAGAGACAATGGGTCGACCAGGGCATTCAGGTTTGTGGATTTTGGGGAGGAGATAGAAGCGGGCGGTGCGGGGTTGGGGAACGATGAGGTTGGAGGCGGTGAGTGGGAGGTCACCTGAGGTGATGAGGTTGTGGATGGTTTGGGAGATGATGGTTTGGTGCTCGGGGGTGGGGTCATGATCCAGGGGGCGGTAGGAGGAGGTGTCAGAGAGTTGGCGCCTGGCCTCAGCGATGTAGAGGTTAGTGCGCCATACTAATAATAGGTTAGCCCTTGTTTACAGCAAGACTTCATCTTTGCAAGTACGCTGTAGATTGTGCTGAAATGACTGACTGAAGATTGTTAAGAGCTGATTGCCACTTAAATTACCGGTCAGCACTCAGTCAGGAAGCTGCAAAGTGTTTTTGTGGAAATGGCTTTACTTAATGTTCTCGCCCAAGAGTAGTCAGCTAAGTCATTGCGGTGGATTGTAGAGTTACGTAAAGTGTATCACCTGATATTGTTCACTTGCTGTTGAAGATTTGAGGATAACATTTGAAGCACTTGAAATACCTCTGAGACATGTTGTCATTTCCAACATTTGTTCCAGAATTTCTCTCAGGACTTGGTGTTGCCTGCTCAAAGCGATGCAATACCTGCAAGGAGTCATCAGGAGAATGGCAACGCTTGGTTATTGTGGTAGGGCCCGCACTCAACTTGTTCTGCATGAGGGATGCAAAAAGAGCTTGAGAACAGGCAGAGCAGCAGCACCTACCACAGGAAAGAAGAGGATAGGGAAAGAAGGGGCAGGAGGACAAGGCAAACTCCTTCCTTGCTTGCTGCAGACACAAGGTATCCCTTTTTCCTTTGACCTACTCTGCTAGAACCTCCAGTGCCACATCCAATTGCACATGCGCCCTTTCCCTTGCTCCCTAAGGCTGTTGTAATATGTAGCCTACAGTGGAGGTGAATGCGCAAAGCCTAAAAATATTGGCACAGGAAAATTGTCTCTCATCAGCTTTGAGTGCTAAACCTATAGATATCTGATTTATAGCATCCAGGCAAATATATATTATGCTAATCAGTAATTAGCATAAATGCCAAAACTGTGTCTTAATACCAGACTTTCAAACAGAGGGGCTTGAATTTCCAATTCTAGCCACTGGCGATAAAACTATGGAGACTGTAAGTCCCACTGAGTTTGCAAGTAGAATGCTGCACCACCAGCCATTTTCAGTGCAGCCGCATTGACAGGAGTACTCTTGTGGGCAGTCCGACTGTGCATCCAAAACAGCCGATGTGATCCTATCGTTGCACTAAGCAACCTCACCAGCTTATGTGATACCCATTTCCCAAATTTGGAGCATTGAATGAAGGATAGCAGCATGCTTGTCTAAGCTATTGGGTCAATTAGAGAACCAGCGGCTCAACAGCTCCGCAGTGTCACTAATCGAGGAGGTCATTGTTGGGATTGCTAGGAGACGGAGAGAGTGTCTCCACATTGAAGTGCTCAAAAGATCAGGAGGGGATTTCTTTCATGTGCCTGGGCCAGAGATGTAGGCCCTGGATTTTGAAGAAGTGAAATCTCCAATGGTGCCTATGGAGCCAGAGGAATGTTCAGGAAGATTCCCTGGAAGGCTGTCGCAATTTACATGATTAATGGTCCAGCTGACAGTGAGATAAACCTGAATCATTATCAAACAGCTGCTAACTGGCCACCTAGTTTTAAATAATTGGCTACCCATCTCTGGTTAGTGGTGGCTGTGCTGCTGATGTTCCTGCTCCTGGGACCAATTAAAAATAAATTAAGATAGAAAATCATACAGATGTGGTCTCTCTCAGAATTTGCTACTACATACAGCCATGGTCCCTGTGACAGGCTTTTACTTCCATCCCTGTGCCATCTGGTTATACTTGTTGTAAAACACAACCAAATCTTTTCACGCCTGGTGCCTGAAATTGCAGCAGGCACTGAAAAGTTAAGGTTGATTGAGTTACAAACAAGTTCAACAGCTTGTGGAGTATTCATTGCAAAATGGCAGGTGGGCTGTTGATTTCCATGCCGACTAGCTTTCCAATTTTTCAGAAAAGTACATGATGACATATTGTTGACGAGATCACTTTTTTTTTCAGATTCCTGCAAGAGTGGCCTATCTGATTTGCAGATATAAATCCAGCCCTACGTTATTATGAAAGTAGAGGATTCACTGTCATTTTCATCAAACGCTGCAACAACTTTGGGGGTTATAGTTGGAATGCCATTGGATCTGCAAATTGACAGGGAGGTGGACTGCAAAGAGGGCAAGTTCTGTAGAATACTTTTTGTCAACTTGGAGGAGAGTCCACCATGCTCCTCAAAGAGACAAGAAGCTCTCAGACAGGCTAATCAATGCCTCCAGCATTTTTATGTGGTCTTCCATCAGCATTCTCCTGTATTCTGCCTCATCGTGTTCCTAAATTGAGTCCCCTACAGAGGAACCCATCTGCAAACTTGCCCTATGAAGAGCCGGCACTCACTTGCTCCTTTCTAACGCGAAGATAGGACAGTTCCAGAAAGCAGGGGAACCACACAGAATACCCTCAGAAGTTTCCAATCAAGACGCTTTCAAGTTGACTGGACCCTCCATCTTCACCCTGCCTGCCCAGCCCCTGCAAACATTGAAAGTTTAATATGGGGAGAATCTGTATGCCTCTGGCAAGAAGCATTTCAGCCTTTCTGGGCCCCGCAGATATAAATGTCTATGAGTTCACTTGCCTAAACATCCAAGGCCAATGGGCCCCATTGTCAGGCAGGCCCCTTCTACCCTAACTGTGCAACCCAGGACAACACTGAGATGTAATGGGAGAGAAAGAAAGAGAGTGCTTTTTTGAGGGCACTTTGGTAGGCATGGGTGGGGTGACATTGCAATATGTATAAAGTCTTATATTTGCATGCACTTCAATGGCTTCACATTACATCAGTTTGCTTAAGTCTCTATGTATTCCCTAATGTAACTGTGACATCATGATGCCTAACATCATATCCATACAGAACATACTATGGATCAATGTCTATGCCGAGAGCCTGCTATAGCATGTGGAAGCATGTGGAACAAGGCATATATAGGACAATGGGTTCTGCTGGCACCCCTGAAAGGGTAAGACAGCTTCTCTGTCTTAAAGCAATCTGGAGCAGGCTGTATCTGGACATTACACCGAATTGCATTTATTAATTTGACTAATAAAGCTATCAGAGATCATCAAACAAATGGAATCCATGTGTATCATTTGTGTTACGTTTAGATAACACAAGAATATTATTACAGAATTTACATATGTAAATCAGGAAGGTGACCTCAACCAACATTAATAGAACACATGATGTGAGGATGTAGGGTTGGCAATATGATGTCTTTACTCTGGAGTTCAGAAGGTGAGTGGATGCACAAATCAGAAGCCTGTCCACTGTATTAAAATTACGTATTAGCATAATATTGAGCTTGTCAACGATACAATCATGTTTTGTCATAGAGTTATAGAGTCATATAGCATGGAAACAGACCCGTCAGTCCAACTAGTTCATGCCGACCATGTTCCCAAACTAAACTGGTCCCACCTGCCTGCACTTGGCCCATATCGCTTCAAACCTTTCCTATTCATGTAATTATCCAAATATCTTTTAAATGTTGCAACTGTACCTGCACTCATCACTTCCTCTGGCCAGTTCATTCCACACACAAACCATTCTCTATGTAAAAAAGTTGCCCCTCATGTCCTTTTTAAATCTTTCTCCTGTCACCTTAAAAATATGCCC
This sequence comes from Ginglymostoma cirratum, assembly GCA_024137785.1. Classification (NCBI taxonomy): domain Eukaryota; kingdom Metazoa; phylum Chordata; class Chondrichthyes; order Orectolobiformes; family Ginglymostomatidae; genus Ginglymostoma; species Ginglymostoma cirratum. Next base: position 6,765,285 of record JAHRHZ010000030.1, on the reverse strand, counting down.
CCTACTTTTGAATTCCCCCACCCTAGGAAAATGACCTTGGCTATTCACCCTATCCATCTTATAAATCTTAATAAGGTCAACCCTCAATCCACGCTCCAGTGAAAAAAGTCCCAACCTTTCTAATCTATTTTTATATCTCAACCCCTCATTCCCAGCAACATCCCAGTAAATCTTTTCTGAACCTTCTCCTGTTGATGCTCATTGTTATTTTTGTGAATCAGCTATGAAAAGGCTTGTTTGTGTTTTATGACAGGTATAAACAGACAGCACGAGGATGATAAGACCTGCAAGTGAGACAATGGCTACATGTGGCAGCAGATTCTGGTGGAGAACGTGATGGCATCTGCATACTTTCTTCTCTCATGTTTTAAAAACCTTTTTGGAACCTGACATAATGATTCTAAGAAAGGGACCTTGAAATGTATAGCCATGAGTATTGCTGTTTGTGGTGTTACCTCTCTGAATGACATCTCTTGTACCCCTTCAGAGTTTGAGAAATCCAAATATTTCTGAGGCAGGGCAGCATATTGTTAATGTAGGGTAAAGGGATATCAACTCTGCATTCTGCCTACAATATGCAGCTCCTATCAGTTAAACTGTCATGAGCTCATCTCAGACAACTACCTAGATTGGGTAAATGTGCTAACCATTTGACATTGCCATAGGCATCACTTAGCAAGGCACCACGTATTAAAGTGGCTGACATTCTGTGCCTAGCTCAGTACTTGCATACAATTTTAAACTCGTTTTTTAATGGCTTCATCTAATCAATGTCTCACTTTGAAACATAAACAGCAGCTGTTTAAAATACAGCAACAAATATAGAACCAAAATATTGTAGCAGAGATAAAAGGTACTGCAGATGCTGGAGAATCCGAGACAACAAGCATGGGGCTGGATGAACGCAGCAGGTCAAGCAGCATCATAGGAGCAGGAAAACTTGACGTTTCGGGCCTAAACCCTTGTAGCAGAGGTTGTCTTGACCTTACACTAAACATATAAATTGAATAAAGCTGCCTAAACTGCCTCTTAAACTGTGTGAACACAACTAGCAGCTTCAGCTGTTCAATGCATAAACCAGTGCGTGAGGAAGTCTGGAAGCAGAGCGCTCAGGCAGCTTCGAGCAGTTGATATGTATCATGTGCGATTAGATCACCTTTGCTACAATGTGTTGCTTTATTCGCATGGATTTACTGGCCAGTGTGTACACTGGACAAATCTGTTTGGGATGAACTGGTGTTGCAGGAGTGACAACATGTTCCATTCTTCAGCACTTGTCTTCAGTCAGCCAAAGCAAAATTACAAAGCATGAAAAGAAACTGGATTAAGAAATGGGAAAGAAATGCCAAATCAATAAACAGCCACGTGTGGTAGATGGAATGAGCTAACTGCAATGTATTATGGATAATGTGGCTCGGCCTCCTGTGATAATTACTGTACTTGCTGCAACTCCTGTGGCCTGATTGAAAGTAGATCAGTGAAGGATCAGAATGCTTGGAGCAACCAGCAATTAGTGCCTGGTTGCTGTAGGCTGCCATTGTCGTATTTTTAGAAGCAGTGCCACATGTACTAGAACGTAATGTTGAAATAAAAGAGAATCTGTTCAGAGAAAAACAGCTTATCACTTCAACTGCACACTTGTTTGCAAACTAATGTTAGTTCAATTTCTGTTCACATTACCTGATACAGCTAAAGCCCCAATTAGTTTATGTTGCATGATATAATGGCTATTGTGCAGATGAACTTAAATTTGTCACTCTGTTGCTGAGATTCATACACTTCCTTTGTCCCTGTTTGGATTTTGTGCTGTTGCTTGTTTGACATTGTTTGAAATAAATAAATAAACAAACAAACAGCTGATGTTGCAGGTTGTGGGCAATGGTCTCAAATTAAAAGCTTCTGCTCTATATTAACCTGCACCTGTCATCTATTTGTCCCCCAGTAAAAGCCAAACACTTGCCTTGATTGAATTGTTGAGATAAAAGGTTTTCCTACCACAACTGCCAGCAGATCATCTCAAAAATGCCATCAATGCCTGGAAACAGCTGCTTATTTATTTCCCCTATGCTCCAGCCAACTCCCTGAAAGGTACAGTAGAAAACCAGGACAATTCTCATGGAAATTCAAGGTCACAGAATTAAAAAAGAGAAAATGTACATCATCCATAAAGGACCTAAACAATGTAGTCCAAGATGCGAAATGTAGCAGAGCTGCATGAGAAGTCCGCTGAAGATTTATCTTGTTACTGGCACAACTCACTGGATCTGTTAACTAAGTTCCAGGTGTTGAGGCGAGACTCTCACTAGGTTATTCATGGGGATTGTGCTTGTTACTGAACTTTACTGCACATCTCACCACATTAATATTCAGCGAACTAGACACCGAGAGTTCTCAACGTGGAAGTCAGAACGGGGTTTCCTAGTGGCTTCAGCATGCCACAGGCTGTAAGGAGCGCCCATGCAACAGGTCGCCAATATAACAGCATCACAGAGCACAAGTCAATAGCACCAGCAACTCACATCCCTCCACTGGCATTGACATAACTGGCAACTACTCCAACCCATTTGCAGGACACTTAGAAAGTTTAGATCTGCATCGATGACCCCACTGGCAACTTGCATTGAAAGGTTGATGCAAGGACAGTTTGCATGCAGGGACATGCACGTAGCTCATGGAATGGACCAGGCTGCATCTCAGGGCTCCTTGCCTTCTCTCTTAGTGCTTGCTTGCTTAGCACCGAACAGCATGCACGCAGCATTCATGGCTTGTCGTGCCTTGCCAATTAGTGCAGTCACACCATTTGGCAGCTTGCTATGCTGGGCAACAATCCTCAGCCAAGGGACTCATGCATCTTGCTGTATTACACCATGCTATGCCAATCTTATAAAAGCTCCATGTGCTAGCAGTTTATGAGACAAATGCATTGCATGGACATTAAGCAAAGTAGCCCGACCTCAAAATCTTGGGAGTGTTGCCTCACCAAACTCCATGGAGACACTCATTGGTCAGCTGGTTCCTGAGCAGTAAGTTAAGGGCAGGCTCCAATACCAGTCCAGGGGATTGGTCATGGTCAGGCGTCCAATCAGAGTGCTCTCGCTCAGGAATCCTGTGCATCTGCAGTCCAGGGACTGGGTTAAGGTCAGTCCTTCAGCTCCATAGTGGCCAGTCCAGGACAGGTGGGTAGGATGAATCCTGCTGGGGAGATATACAGGCACCAATGTGGAAAATTGCCCAGGTATGTCCTAAAATAGTATAAAATAGTATAAAAAGCACAACAAACCCAACCCAGTTACCACCCCATCAGTTTACTCTCAATCATCAGTAAAGTGATGGAAGCTGTTATCAACAGTGCTAACAAGCAGCAGCCGCATTAACCTGCTCAGTGATGGCTAGTTTGGGATCCACCAGGGCCAATCAACTTCTGGCCTCATTATTGCCTTGGTTCAAACATAGGAAAACGAGCTGAATTACAGGGTGAGGTGAAAGTGACAGGCCATGACATAAAGGTCACATTAGACCGAATGCGGCACCAAGGAGCCCTAGCAAAACCAGAATCAATGGGAATCAGGGGCAGACTGTCTGCTGATTGGAGTCATACCTGGCCCAGGAAGATGGTCGTGGTTGTTGGTGGTCAGTCATATCAGCTCCAGGACATTTCTGCAGGAGTTCCTCAGGGTAGTGTCCTAGGCCCAACCATTGCTTCATCAAGGACCTTCCCTGCATCATAAGGGATGTTCATGATGATCACACAATGTTCAGCACCATTCACAACTCCTCAGATACTGAAGTAGCCCATGTTCAAATACCAAGATCTAGACAACATCTAGGCTTGAACTGACAAGTGGCAAATAACATTCACCCAAATGCCAGGCAATGACCATCCCCAATAAGACACCCCTTGACATTCAGTGTCATCATTACTGAATCATGTATTATCAACAAGATGGGCATTGTCATTGATCAGAAATTCAATTCACCCTAGAAATACAGTGGTTACAGGAGCAGGTCTGAGGCTAGTACCACTACGGTGGCAAGTAACTCACCTCCTGATTTTCCAAAGCCCGTTCACCATCTGCTAGGCATAAGTCAGGAGTGTGATGAAATACTCTCCACTTGCCTGGGTGAGTGCAGCCCCAATAACATTCAAAATGTATGACACCATCCAGGACAAAGCAGCTGACTTGATTGGTACCACTCCCTCTACCACTGATGCTGAGTAGCGACAGTGTGTACTATCTACAAGATGCAGAAACTCACATAGATCCTTAGACAGTGGAATTGTGGGAATTGAGCTTGGTGGTCTGTTAGCTCAGTTGGCTGGACAGCTTGTTTGCAATGTAGAGTAATGCCTACAGCATGGGTTCAATTCTTGCACCAGCTGAGTTTACCGTGAACTACACTGCTTCTCAACCTTGCCCCCCTCACCTGAGCATGGCGACCCTCAGATTAAACTACCACCACTCATCATTCCCTAATGAGGGAGCAGCCCTATAATACAGTGGGTCAAAGGCAACTTTTAGTATATCAGAGTGCAGTTGTCTGCAGACAGTCCTTTTGTGAGAGACACAAACATATGTTGATGCTCCTCCTGCCATATATACCGTATGTGTTTCTTCAGAAATTCTCTCAATCATGATGCTTTGTTAGAAAAGTTTGGAATGTATGGTGCCAAGAGGTTGTAGATTCAAAGGCAATTCTGCTGGTCTTCGTTACTGTGTGGGGTATGCATTTGTCTCACATCTTTGACTTTGCCTGAGTCAAGAATATATAAAGCCAAAAAATGTTGATCTGAGGACATCGTGAGGCCAGTTTTGGAACACAGTGTACAATTCTGGTTGCCCTTCGATAGGAAGGATGTTGTTAAACTTGAGAGGGTGCAGAAAAGATTTCCAAGGATGTTGCCGGGACTGGAAGGTTTTTTTCCCTGGAGCATCAGAGGCTGAGGGGTGACCTTATTGAGTTTTATAAAATCATAAGGGGCACAGATAAGGTTAACAGTCAAGATCTTTCTCTCGGGGTGTGGGAGTCCAAAACTAGACAGCATCGGTTTAACGTGAGTGGGGAAAGATTTAAAAAGGACCTGAGGGGTAACTTTTTCTCGCAGCGGGTGGTGCGTGTATGGAATGAGCTGCCAGAGGAAGTGGTGGAGGTGGGTACAATTACAACATTTAAAAGGCACCTGACTGGGTACATGAATAGGAAGGGTTTAGAGGGATATCAGCCAAATGCTGGAAAAAGAGACTAGATCACATTGGGAATTTCTGGTCAACACTGATGAGCTGGACTGAAGTTCTGTTTTTGTGCTGTATGACTCTAGTCTCTATGGCTTACATTAAGCCAACACTTCTTGCAGGTGAAAATGAGCCCTTTGTGGTAAGCTTTTGCTATCAGTGAATGAAAGATCCAATCATGCTTTTTTTTGATTTTGTTTATCTGTTTTCTTTAGTGTTGGTTGAGGAATTAGTATTGGACAGGACATTGAGGAAAAGATGGTTGTGCTTTTTCAAAATTATTCCAAAGCATCACTAATGTCTTAAAGGGCATAATGTTTATTATTGACTTAAGGTCTCATGGAGTGGGAGTTGAAGCAAGATCTTCCAACTTAAGAGCGCAAGTGCTAACCATTATACTACAGTTGACTACAAAGTTACTAAATATTAAAGTTCTGTTTCTACGTTCCAGAAACAACTACTTCGTGATATCAACAGGTTCATCCCATCATCAGACTTACCATGGACTAGTCTTTACAATCAGTCTCATTCTTGAACACACTGAATGCATTGCCATCAGAGACAGACACCTCAATACCTCACTCTATCGCAAGCCTATGGATAACCTCACGATGCTGCAGTTCTTTAGCTTCCACCCTAAACATATTAAAACAGCCATCCCATACAGACAAACTTACACATACACAGGATCTGTTCAGATGAGGAGGAATGTGACGGGCACCTGAAGGTGCTGAAGGACACCCTCATAGGAACAGGATACAATGCTCAACTCATCGACTGCCAGTTCTGACGTGCCACGTGAAAAACCGAAATGACCTCCTCAGAAGACAGGCACGAGAGATGACCGATAGGATATTGATCATGGTCCAGTACTTCCTGGGAGCGGAGAAACTACGCCATGTTCTTCACAGCCATCAACACATGATCAATGACACTGAGCAACTCGCCAAGATCTTCCCCACGCCTCCACTTCTCACCTTCAATCAACACCAAACCTTAAACAGACCATTGTTCGGAGCAAACTATCCAGCCTTCAGCACAACATTCACCACAACACTATATAGTCCTGCCATGGCAACTCTGCAAGACATATCAGATCCTTGAAATGGACACTACCATCACACATGGGAACATTACCCACTATGTACGTGGCAGATACTCATGTGATTTGGTCAACGTTGTCTATCTCGTACGCTGTGGGCAAGGACACCCCGAGGCATGGTATTTTGGTGAAACCATGCGAACGCTATGACAACGGATGAATGGGCACCCTGCAACAATTGCCAGACAGGAATGTTCCCTCCCAGTGGGAGAACACTTCAGCAGTCGAGGACATTCGGCCTCGGATTTTCAGGTAAGTATTCTCCAAGGCAGACTCCGGGATACACAACAACGCAGAGTTGCCAAGCAGAGGCTGATAGACAAGTTCCATACCCATGAGGACAGCCTCATCTGGGACCTTGGGTTCATGTCGCACTACAGGTGACCCCACCACGCTCTGCACTCTCCCACGTGCACGAGCACTCTCCCCAACATGCACTCTCCCCCACATGCACACACACACACCTTTCTCTCTCTCTCTTCCCCCCCAACACATGCACACAAATTCTCTTTCTTGCACCCACCCCCCCCCCCACACACACACACACACACACACACACAATTTCCCCCACACACACCCACCCTTTCTCTCTCTCTCTTTCACCCACATACACACACGTACAGATATTCTCTCTCTGTCTCCCACACTCATGCACACACTGTACCATACACACACCTGTGCATACTCACACACATTCTCTCCCTCACATATTCACACACTCTCTCTCTTCCCTCTTACACACACACCATTTCTCTCTCTCTCCACCCCTACACACACAGATAGACACACATGCACACACTGTCCCACACACGTAGACACAGACACACACATACACACACACACAAACATTCTCTCTCTTCCCCCCTCACACACACACACACCCTTTCTCTCTCTCTCTCTCCCTCCTCCCATCCCCCCCCACACACACTCGCACAAACACACTCTATCGCACACACACAGACACGCTATTTCTCTCTCTCTCTTCCCCCCAGCACACACACACATGCACAAATCTATGGGATGAATCTATATTTGCAGATGCATTTTGTTTTGTTCAAAAAGCACACAATTTTTACACCGTCTATCAATATGACGTTTTGTAAATTCCTACTTTAGAAATAAAATCAGTATAACTCCATACCAAAACACAAACAATCTAATCAAGGCCTCACACCTATCATGCATTGTCTGACCTAAAACATCACCTCTTCTTTACACTGATAAAACCTTTGGTTCTCTCAGGACCATGACTTGAATGAAGTTTGGGAATTTACATACACATATTAATCAATTAAAACCATCTAACTGATTAAAGATTAAACAACATCTTGGTTTTGTTTAATACATTCTCATCAGTGGTGTGACCCTTTGATCTTTTACTTATAAAATTCTGTGTTCTGTGGGCTTCTTTCTCACTTTACCTGATGAAGGGGCTATGCTCTGAAAGCTTGTGTTTTCAAATAAACCTGTTGGACTATAACCTGGCGTCGTGTGACTTCTGGCCTTGTCCACCACAGTCCAACACTGGCAGCTCCACATCATATGTTCCTATTTGACATCCACCAGTTCTGTAAGTCTATTAATTCCAAGGTGACATGTAAACAGAAGTTACAGCAATCATTGACTATGCTAGTTAGCCGATCCATATTTACTACAATGGATTAATTTAAAAATGATGATTGTTTTGTTTTCAAAATAAAAGCTTCAGACATAACTACAATAAATGGAATACAGTCTTGATTTTGTATCTCTACCTCTATTTTTAAACCTGAATGTTTTGTTTACCCAAGCTAACAGCAGTTAAGGTTTTTCCATTAGATGACGCTTGAGTGGTTTTTGTGTGTAAAAGTGTTCACGCTTCATAAAATCTGTCGGAAGTTGAAAGAACCAGTCTGATAGCCTTGTTCGAGAATTTTCTAAATGTGTTTGAATGTTCAGATCAGGAAGTAATCTATTCATGCGTAGTAGACAGTGCAGTAAATAGCATCCCTTGCTAGTTAGTACCATAACCTGAAGCTGAAAAGTTTTCACTTAATACTGTGGATTGTTGAAAAACCTGGATTAAACAAAATAGGTTTCATTCAGCTCCTCCAATTTTAGTTACATTTACAAAAACAAATGTTACAATGCAAGTGGTTCCAAACTCTGTCCCTACAACAGATAAGCTAGTTTGTAAGTGTAAAAAGTGGCCAAGAAACTTCTGCGTTCCATCTGAAAGTGTAGTAAGTAAAGACAGTTTTACGAAAGGTGGTCAGATATGACTTGGAGTATTATGTTCAGTTTGAACACTCACCTAAGTGACCTTGGAAGGAGACCAAAAATAATTCATTAGGATAACACTTTGGAAGGGACTGTGATTACGTAGGCCTACAAAATGATGACAGGAAACCTTAATCACGCTAATTTAACAGAAGTATAAGTGTACACTATCTATTGAAATGAATGACATGAAATCTTATGCAGTAAGTACACAAATTTCTTACAGTTCATTGGCAGTGTGTACTTGTAAAAAAGACCCTATTCTGTAATTTTGGATTACACGGTTAAATTCATCAAGCCTCAATAATACCAAGCACAGGTAGGAGAATCAACGTGTTGAGTGTTATGGGCCTTGACAGGAGAACAACTTTACTGAATGAGCCCTATATTCCTATTAGATGCGAACAACTAGGGATGATCTGATTGAGGTATTCGAAATAATGAAGGCTACTGACAAGATAAGCCTGGAACAACTCTCCTTGCCAGTAGAAAAATCCAGAACAAACAGATGTGTTGGATAGTGTCTTAAAGGGTTAACCTTGAAGAATTTGTAGAGCTCTGCTGACCGAAATATATATGACAGTCTCTGAGAGTAGTTAGTCAATTCTACCTGCTTGTTGTTGTTTTAGTCTGTTAATCTTACCTCCACTGTTAACAACCATGTAACTTAGATTAGTCTGGTGTCCCTTAGGCGATACCATTATCTCTCACCAAGTGCAATATAGCTCACTAGTCTAAAGCTATAGTGATTTGTTGTCTTGCTGTTATATAACAAACTATTATTTGTTACCTAAGCACATATGTCTTCATCTGAAGATTTATTAGTTGCTACTTCATCACCACTTAATCCCAGTAAGCCTCAAAGAGTGGTAGTAGAAAAACGGTTGGTGGCATCAGGTCTACCCAAAGGAGATTCTAGCAGAACCAGGAACCAACTGTGCAGTGTGAGCTGCTTCTTGATTGAAAAAATAATCATCAGTGCGAGAATCAACAGCTATTGAAGAGAAGGGAGGAGAAAAAGTTCTTCAAAATTTTTTAAGCGACGATTGTGTCATATCTCATGCTCAGTATACCTTCAAGGCATGTGCTTTTGATATCATCACCGCATCATGCCATTGAACCTGATGGTACAAATTTGTCATATCTTATTGTACCTTGGATCACAATGCACTACTAGAAGCAAGCTCCTCTGCTTTAATCTAATAGTTTAATATTATCTCAAATACTTATGCGTCTGAGAAAGGCAACGTTTTTTGCACATCATAGTTAATTGTTATACATTTCTGTCAGATTCTTCAATACCACAATATCCACTTCCAATTTCTGTTGTTGCAAAAAGTAATGTTAGCATTGCAGCAGGGAAAATACACACTGTTGGAAATCGTGAATGCCTCTTTTATAATTCAGTACCTTTTAATAAGGGTCATAGGTCCATTCAGCGCCTTTAAAAACAACAGCTAAGAGCTGCAGCCAGCAGGTCAAATCTGTAAAAGCTGGAACTGTAGCAGCAGCCAGTCTTTGTATAAGATTAAATAAGCCAGAATCAGGAGAAAAATGAGTATTTAAATGCTTGAGAGGGTAAGAGAGAGTTCCGTTTAAGTTCGTAGGGGAAAATCTGAGCTTCAACCCAGGAAAAAAATTGGATGGCATAAAACTCCAGGAATAAATTCAATCTCTTGGATTAAAATATTTGCACTTACAGCTAAGTTGTGGGCTGGAAGCTGAAAGAAGGCTTAAGTCATATTTATTAAACAAATGTTCCTTTCACTTTTTAAAACCATTAGAAGTTGCAGACATATTCTTCAAAAGCAGTATAATTCAGAAATGCTTTAAACTGACATTATACTTCTTCTTAATAGAGAGTAAAAGTTGAAGGCAGAAGTGTTTATTGAAATTGAAACAAATTGTATCAACAAAAATGTTTAATGTTATAAAATCACTATGGTTTTCAGTTAAAAGTGGCAAGAATCAACTGGGGAAGAAGCAGAAGTGGTGCAAGTCACCTATCTAGCTGAAAAGGGTGTGAAACCCACCAAGAATAAAGATAAAGTGGTACCAATCCTCTATCTCAGATTTTTATAGCAAATCTTAACTTTTTGAAGAAATGACACATTGAAGAGTTTTTACAATTTTTGAATAGCTGAAGATAATTTCAAAAACTTATTTAAAGAATATCTTTCAAATTTAAAGATAAAAAAAATTAAAACATAAAATATTTCCAAAAAGGATTTGAAGAAAGATACTTTAAAGCCAAGATAATGATTCATCAATGCAAAGGCCACTGACCCAGAAGGATGTTGTATCAGTTGAAATATAACAGCTTGATACAGGCTTACTTGGAAAGAATGGGTATTTTAAAAATAGGGCAAAAGACGGGTAAAGAGATAAAGCTGCTGTGCCGGATAAAATGGAAGAGCATGCTTAATGCGTAAAATAAAGTCAAATTTGTTAAGCCTCACCTTCAAATGGACAGCACTATTGTCTGTTATGTAATACAAGTGAAAAGGAACTAATACTGTCTCATTTTCCATCCATATGACCATTCATGTCTCTCTGCACTCTATTCTAAAGGCAAGCCTTCAGGGCAATTCTTACAATGTTTCTGAGGCCCCTTAAGACCTTCACTGAACCTGTGATTCTACAAAGTAAACAGACCAGCTCGAATGAAAAGCAAAATGACAGTAGGAACCCTCTTGATAGAGCTGCCACATGTGTTGCAGCTGGTGAAACATCCTGCTACACATTTTTAGTTCCAAATTCCCCTTTGGGACTCTCACCTCCATGTGACCTCCTTCAGAACGGGAAGGAAATTAGCTTTTTTTGTGCTTCAAAAATGGCAACGAGAGATTGAGTGAAGATTACACCAACTGTGTGTCGTAATTTCCAGATCATATATTTCTGCACCACATGAAGTGACTATCTCTGAAACTTCAGGAAGGCTCTGCCACTTGAGTGCTGAACACCCGCGGAAGTGCTGTGAAGACAGCAGAACCTTTGCTGAATTTCAGGACAACCAGGCCACTTTGTGTGATAGAAGTCAATGGAAGTGAAAATCACAACGTCTAAGATGGTCTGCCAATTTTTTTTAAGCACCTCCCTTATACCATGTTACAATGTTCAAGTCTACCTTACCATCCCTAGGCTGTTTCTCTGCAAAGTTGTTTTCTGCACCTATTGTGCAAGACAGTGGATCGGCATTAATTTTAGCCTCCACCCAGAAAGCCATAATTGTGGTTATAAGAAGAAATTTGTTTAAAAGATGTACATGACCATTTTGTTTCTTAGTTTTCTATTTGCTTAGTAGTCAACTCAGCCGCACTTAGATACATCTCCAGAAAGCCCTTAGTGGTTCATGGATGAGTGCATCTAACATTTTGGTGCAGCTGTAAGCAGGATCCCTGCTTCAGTCCCTGGCTTTGGAATTAATTGGGCTCAACCAAGACTCTAATTCACTAGATTTTATCAACCTCCTTTCCAGCAAGGAAGAATAAAAATTAATGAGCTAGACCTTCCCCTCATGGTCAAATGACTGACCAACATTCATAGACCAGGTTTCTATGATTAGATTAAGTACTCAAAAATTGTGGAATCCTGGAGTTCATATCTCAACACAAATCACCTCATCCAGCAAAGGAACATATAAACAAGTGTACAATGCTGAATCCCTCAAATCTACTCCACTGTTCAATTAGGCCAGGTTTGTTCCTCAACTCCATTTACCTGACTGAGCTTCAAAACCCTTATAAGAAGATTTTTTTAAAAAGTTCTCACTATGTGCTAAACACAATTATCTATTTGCTCATCATCAGCAAACTCTTTGTCTATCTACCCCTTTTCTCTCTCTCTCTCTCTACCACACCCCCAACACCTCATCTCTCTCAGTGCACCACCACCATGTACTCTGTTGAGAGTAGCTACAGAGATAGTGGATGCATTGGTTGTAATTTTCCAAAAATCTTTAGATTCTGGAGAAATACCAAAGGATTGGAAAACTGCTAATGTGACACCCCAATTCAAAAAAGGGAGGGAGGCAAAAAGCGGATAACTATAGTCACTGACTATGTGAAATTTGGAGGAGTAATCCATCACAAGGATGTATTTATGCATCTTAACATTTTCCTTGTTGTTCATGTTGTGGTGCTGTATCATTTTGTTGGTTACCTGTGTTTTTTTCTGGGTTCTGGGTTGGTCTTTAGAATATATTTCCTGCCTGTGCGTGCCCAATGTCCCATCGTGTCATATGCTTTACAAATATCAAGAAAAGTAGGACAGCTTTTGGGTAGATGCAACAAGCCACATCTGCTTTAGATTCTGTTGGGTTGATGTGGGTTGTTGACTGTAACAATAGTGTTGGTTGAACCCACAGCATATAATTATTGTCAGCCTTCTGCTTTGGCATTTTACTTGTATCAATCTCCAAGCAATACAATGCAATGCCTCATTTTCTTCCCGAAAGATCTTTCTTAAATCTTCAAATAGTATTGAGGTAATGAAAATGAGCTTTTCTGATAGTTCCTGTTCAGAAACGTCACACTCAAGCTTTTTGCTGCGGATATCTTTCTATAAACTGTTCAACAAACACTTGGGGTTGAGCCTTCCAGCCTTACAGTGTTTTATTGTAAAAGAAAATAATCAGCAGAATTAGCTTGGAAGTATTGAATAGTAAAAAGAGCAAGAAGCTGAGGAATTTACAGTCAGGAGATGGTAAATTAAAATTTTACCTCTGAGAATAGCAGAGCTGAGAAGAACTCTCCAACATAATTATGTGTGGTTGCTACAGAAGTGAATAACCTTAAAATGGCTGTGTCCTATAAGGAATTATTTGGGTTAGTAGGAAGTAAACCTGGTGCATAACATACAAACTCAAACTTATTGTGCTAAGACTCCTTGATTTGGTTAATTCTTTTACATACATTTAATTGTGTTTTGTTTATAAAATGTGAAACATTGTGGTACAGTTCTATTGATAAAATAAATTATTCAGATTTCTTTTTAAATATTTACAGCCCCTAGCTGGACAGTTACATGCGCCTGAGCTTGAAATGCCCATACTGCTTACTAGATTTAGTGGTGGAATTGTGAAGATCTTCCAAAAATCATACTATTTATCAGCTAACAGCATAAGACAGCAGAAGTCATGAACCTCAAATATGAATCAGTTTGTACTAATAGAAAAAAGGAGCCCAAATGAAATCTTCCCCTTATTGATTGGCCTAATTGGGTGCTTCTTTAACCTAAAGTGATCCATTACTATATTTCTGTAGGAATGAATAGTAATGACTGGACTGGTATTCATACACCAGAAGTAACTTATTTTAATTGGCCATGTAGCCGATACAGTGAAAAATATTTTTAATGTCATTTTTCAATGTCATAAAAATGACTTTTTGAACAGTCTCAAGAAATGTTTGAATTTCTTAAGTTGGAAAATGAGCATGCTCTGAATTTTTGCAGAGATTTCTGAAAAGCTAATTCACCATTGATTAATTCTGTGATTTCATATTCCCAGTAGTAAAGTGACATTTGGAGGGAATTTGAGTTGGTCCCTGTTCCCTAAATCATGTTGCCTCCTGAGGACAATGGAGCTTACCTTAAGGAGTGAAAAGTGAAGCCTTCAGAGACAACCCCTAGTTGTGTAAGCTAATGGTTCTGAATAGGATAATGTTGGAGATTGCATTAAGCTCCAGCAAATCTGAAGATGTAATTTTTCATAACTAGCCTTATGTAACTTGTGCATATTGCTATAACTTAACAAATTACACGCTGTTCTTAAGGTAAGTGCCTGCTTTGCTTAAGTACATAGAACATAGAACGTAGAACTTGTCACTGTACAGCACAGGAATAGGCCCTGCAGCCCACAACATTGTACTGAACATGACACCAAATTACACTAACCCATTCTGCCTGCCCTTGATCCATATCCCTCAATTCCTTGTATATTCATGTGCTTATCTAAAAGTCCCTTAAATGCCCCATTGTATTTGCCTCCACCACCACTCCTGGCAGCGCGTTCCAGATTCCAACTATTCTGTGTAAAATACGTGCCCTTAAAACTCCTTTAAACTTTTCTCCTCTCATATTTAAGGCATGCCCCCTAATATTAGACATTTCAACTCTGAGAAAAAGATTCTGACCATCAACCCTATCTGTGTATCTCATAATTTTACAGACTTCTATCAAGTCTCCACTCAGCCTCTGCCACTCCAGAGAAAACAACCCGAGTTTTTCTAAGATAACAAGGTATAGAGCTGGATGAACACAGCAGGCCAATCAGCATCAGAGGAGCAGGAAGGCTGACGTTTCGGGCCTAGACCCTTCTTCAGAAATGGGGGACGGGAAGGGGGCTCTGAAATAAATAGGGAGAGAGGGGGAGGCGGATAGAACATGGATAGAGGAGAAGATAGGTGGAGAGGAGACAGACAGGTCAAAGAGGAGGGGATGGAGCCAGTAAAGGTGAGTGTACGTGGGGAGTTAGGGAGGAGATAGGTCAGTCCAGAGAGGACGGACAGGTCAAGGGGGCAGGATAAGGTTAGTAGGTAGGAGATGGGAGTGGGGCTTGAGGTGGGAGGAGGTGATAGGTGGGAAGAAGGACAGGTTAGAGAGGCGGGGACGAGCCAGGCTGGTTTTGGGATGCGGTAGCGGGAGGGGAGATTTTGAAGCTTGTGAAGTCCACATTGATAGCATTGGGCTGCAGGGTTCCCAAGCAGAATATGTGTTGCTGTTCCTGCAACCTCCGGGTTGCATCTTTGCGGCACTGCAGAAGGCTCAGGATGGAGATGTCATCTGAGGAATGGGAGGGGGAATGGTTCGTGACTGGGAAGTGCAGTTGTTTAGTGCGAACCGAGCGTAGGTGTTCTGCAAAGTGGTCCCCAAGCCTCTGCTTGGTTTCCCCGATGTAGAGGAGGCCACAACGGGAACAGCGGATGCAGTATACCACATTAGCAGATGTGCAGGTGAACATCTGCTTGATGTGGAAAGTCTTCTTGGGACTTGGGATGGGGTTGAGGGGGGAGGTGTAGGGGCAGGTGCAGCACTTCCTGCGATTGCAGGGAAAAGTGCCGGGTATGGTGAGGCTGGAGGGGAGTGTGGAGCAGACAAGGGAGTCATTGAGAGAGTGATCCCTCCGGAAAGCAGATAAGGGTGGGGAGGGAAAAATGTCTTTGATGATGGGGTCGGATTGCAGATGGCAGAAGTGTCGGAGGATGATGCGTTGGATCCGGAGGTTGGTGGGGTGGTACGTGAGGACGAGGGGGATTCTGTTTTGGCTGTTATTGTGGGGAGGGGGTGTGAGGGATGAGTTGCAGGAAATGTGGGAGACACTGTCCAGGGCGTTCTTGACCACTGCGGGGGGGGAGGTTGCGGTCCTTGAAGAAAGAGGACATCTGAGATGTACGGGAGTGGAATGCCTCATCCTGGGAGCACGTGTGGCGGAGGCGAAGGAATTGGGAATGGGGGATGGCATTTTTGCAGGAAGGTGGGTGGGAGGAGGTGTATTCTAGGTAGCTGTGGGAGTCGGTGGGCTTGAAATGAATATCGGTTTCTAGGTGGTTGCCTGAGATGGAAACAGAGAGGTCCAGGAAGGAGAGAGAGGTATTAGAGATGGTCCAGGTGAACTTAAGGTTGGGGTGGAAGGTGTTGGTGAAGTGGATGAACTGTTCGATCTCCTCCTGGGTGCACGAGGTGGCGCCGATACAGTCATCAATGTAACGGAGGAAGAGGTGGGGTTTAGAGCTGTGTAGCTACGGAAGAAGGATTGTTCCACGTAACCTACAAAGAGGCAGGCATCGCTTGGGCCCATGTGGGTACCCATGGCCACTCCCTTTGTCTGTAGGAAGTGGGAGGAATTGAAAGAGAAGTTGTTAAGGGTGAGGACAAGTTCGGCTAAGCGGATGAGGGTGTCAGTGGACGGGGACTGGCCAGGCCTGCGGGACAGGAAGAAGCAGAGGGCCCTTAGGTCATCTGTATGGGGAATGCAAGTATATAGGGACGGGACTTCCATGATAAAGATGAGGTTTTGTGGACCAGGGAATTGGAAGTTCTGGAGGAGGTGGAGGGCATGGGTGGTGTCATGGATGCAGGTAGGGAGTTCCTGAACCAAGGGGGAGAAAATGGAGTCGAGATAAGTGGAAATGAGTTCGCTGGGGCCGGAGCAGGCGGAGACAATGGGTCGACCAGGGCAGTCAGGTTTATGGATTTTGTGAAGGAGACAGAAATGGATGGTGCGGGGTTGGGGAATTATGAGGTTGGAGGCTGCGGGTGGGAGGTCACCTGAGGTGATGAGGTTGTGGATGGTTTGGGAGATGATGGTTTGATGGTCGGGGGTGGGGTCATGATCCAGGAGGCGGTAGGAGGAGGTGTCAGAGAGTTGGCGCCTGGCCTCAGCAATGTAGAGGTCAGTGCGCCATACTAAAACTGCGCCTCCCTTGACCACGGGTTTTATGGTGAGGTTGGGATTGGAGCGGAGGGAGCGGAGGGCTGCACATTCTGCGGGGGAGAGGTTGGAGTGGGTGAGACGGGTGGAGAGGTTGAGGCGATTGAAGATCAAGTTTTTCTAGCTTCTCCTTATAGCTCATCCCCTCTAATCCAGGCAGCATCCTGTTAACCCTCTCCTGCACCTTCTGCAAAGCCTCAACGTCCTTCCTGTAATGTGGCAACCAAAATTGAATGAAATGTTCTAAATGTGGTCTAAGTCTTATAAAGCTGTAACATGACACCTTGACTCTTGCACTGAATTCCTCAACCAATAAAGGCAGGCATGCCAAAGGCCTTCTTTACCACCCTATCTACTTGTGTGGCCACTTTCAGGGAGCTATGGACTTGAAGCCCAAGGTCCCTCTGTACATCAATGCTGTTCAGGGTCCTGCTGCTAACTGTATACTTTTCCTTAACAATTGATCTCCCAAAGTGCAGCACATCACACTTACCCAGATTAATGTCCATCTGCCATTTCTACGTCCATATCTGCAGCTGGTCTATATCTCGCTGTATCCTTTGACAACCTTCTACACTAACCACAATTCCACCAATTTTTGTATCGTCTGCAGACTTACTAACCCATCCATATACATTTTGATCCAAGTCATTTATATATATACCACAAACAGCAGAGGTCCCAGTACGGATCCTGTGGAACACCACTAGTCACAGACCTCCAGCCAGAAAAACACCATTCCACCACTACCCTCTGCCTTCTATTGGAAAGCCAATTCCGAATCCACATGGCCAAGTCACCGTGGATCCCATGCATCTTCATCCTTTGGAGGAGCCTACCATGAGGGACCTTGTCGAAAGCCTTACTAAAGTCCACATAGACAACATTCAATGCTGTACCCTTTTTGATCACCTTCATCACCTCCTTGCAAAATTCAATCAAATTAATAAGACATGACCCGCCCCACACAATGCCATGCTGACTGTCCATAATTTGGCCATGCTTTTTCAAATGCATGTAAATCCTATCATTAAAAATTCTCTCCAAAAGCTTCCTAATCACCAATGTGACACTCACCACTCTATAGTTTCCTGGATTATCCCTATTTCCCTTCTTGATCGAGGAACAACATTAGCTACTCACCAGTTCTCCAGGACCTCTCCAGTGGCTAAAGATGATACAAAAATCTTGGTCAAGGTGCCAGCAATCTCCTCTCTTGCTTGTCTCAATAACCTGGGGTGGGTACCATTGAGCCCTGGGGTCTTATCCACTTTAATGCTCTTGAAGAGACCCAACACCACTTCTTTCTTGATCTTAAAATGCCCTAGCATATTAGCATTCTCCACACAAATCTCACTGTACTCTGTATCCTTCTCCTGGGTGAATACCAAAGCAAAGTATTCATTTAGGATCTCGTCCACATCCTCTGCCTCCAAGCACAAGCTCCCTCCTTTATCCTTGACTGGTTTTACCTTCTCCTTAGTTATCCTCTTGACTTTAATGTATGTATAGAATGCCTTGCGTTTCTCTTTACCCGTACTTGCCAAGGTCACTTCATGACCCTTTCTTGCTCTCCTCATTCCCTGCTTGAGTTCTTTCCTGCTTTCTTTATACTCCTCATGGGCCGAATCCAATTTTAACTTCCTAAACCCTACATATGCTTCTTTTTTCCTTTAGACTAAATTCACAAACTCTCTCGTTATCCAAGGGTCTCTTACCATGCCATCCTTGTCCTTCCTTCTGACTGGGACATGTCGGTCCTGACCTCTGATCAGCAGGTCTTTCAAGTAACTCCCACATGTCAAATGTGGACTTGCCTAATAACAGCTCCCCCAAATTAACACTCCCTAGCTCCTACCTAATACTTATGTAATTTGCCCTCCCCACAATTTAGTAACTTCCTGCAAGGTCCTGACTTATCCTTATTCATAGCTATCTTAAACCTTAAAGAGTTGTGATCACTGTTTCCAAAATGCTCTCCCACTGAAAGGTCAGTCACCTGGCCAGGCTCATTAGCCAATACAATGTTCAGTATGGCCCCCTCCTCTGGTTGGACTATCCACATATTGTTTCAAGAAATCCTCTTGGATGAACTAATAAAAATGCTGCCCCATCTAAGCCTCTTGTTCTAAGGGAGTCCCAGTCAATATCGGGGAAGTTAAAGTCACCCACTATGACGACATTGTTTTTATTGTATCTTTCCATAATCTGCGGACATACTTGTTCCTTAATGTCTCAGTAGCTGTCTACGGCCTACAGTATAATCCTACCAGAATGATTGACCCATCTTATTTTTGAGCTCAATGCACATTGCCTCAGTGGATAAGCCCTCCAGTATGTCCTCTTTGAGTGCAGATGTGACACTCTCCCTGATTAGTAAAGCAACTTTTCCACCTCTTTTACTCTCCTCTCTATCTCATCTAAAACAATGAAACCCTGAAACATTGAGCAGCCAGTCCTGTCCCTCACTCAACCAAGTCTCTGTTGTGGCCACAACATCATAGTCCCATGTACTGATCCAGGCTCTAAGCTCATCTGCCTTACCAATAATACTCCTTGCATTAAAATAAACATACTTCAGCCCATTAATACCATTGCGTACATTTACCTGGCTCTGCCTGTCCTTTCCTTCTGAATTACTGGTCCTAACAAATACCTTGCCCTCAATCCCTCCACTTGCTGACCAGCTGCTCTGGTTCCCAGCCCCCTTCCATTCTAGTTTAAACCCTCCTGAGTAGCACTAGTGAACTTCCCTGCAGTGATATTGGTTCCCCTCCAGTTTAGATGCACCCATCCCTCTTGTACAGGTCACCCCTGCCCCAGAAGTATTTTCTTTTCTCTTTTACTAAAGATTTCTGTGGAGAGCAGCACTCAGTTCTTCAAAAACTTTTTTGTGGCTCAGTTTTTGTGGAGCCATTTTATTGCTACAAAAATTGGTACATCCTCAATCACTGTCAACTAAATGAGTTCTTAGACCCAGCAGAGAAAGAATGAAAGGTTCCACAGACATATGACACGAGTGACTCTTAAGTATTTGAGAGTTCAATAAAACAATATAGAATATAAAATTTAAATGGTATTGAGAAAATAGCTTGTTCATTTCGTTTCTAGAATGCTTTCAAGGGGGATATATATTTTTGCCCACAGCTCTTATCCACATTCATATCAGCCCCAAATAAAATGGCCCAAGATCTTTACTGGATATAAAAACAGCGTGATACAAAGTTTAAGTAAATATTGGGTTTGTATTCAATGTTATGGCACCCGCCTCATGTGCAAATGCTTTAGTCAATTTTAAATTTTTAAACTATTTGGAACAGTAATAATGCAGTCAAATGGAAAAGGTAGGGCAACAGTTCTTGGGTAGAAACAATTTCAATGATAACAAGTTGTAAAACATTAGCGAGAGAGTGAGAGAGAGATTTTTAGAATACACGGGCTTTCATATTGACAATCAATGTGCTATCCTAATTCTGTTGAGATAAGAAATAATGTTCAGCATAAACCTCAGTGCTGGCTTTTGTGGTGCAGTGGATAGTGCCCCTGTATCTGAGCCAGGAGTCCTGGCTTCAAGTCTTACTGCTCCAGACGTGTGTCATAACACCTCTGAACAGGTTGAGTAGAAAATATTCAAATCAGGTGCTTTTCTTGTGTTATTTACAGCCAACAGTGGAATGCTCTTAGGCCTGTTTATTCTGTCTTAGTATTCCAGCATTTGAAACATATCTTGTCCAATGTATAAAATAAAACTGGCGTACAGTGAGTTTAAACAAAAATAAAGTACAGTACTCCATTATTTAAAAAAACCTCTCTGACAGACCCAAAGGAAAAATGTAATAGCAGCTGTTTTACCAGGAGTTTGCAGCACAAGAGGATTAGACAGCTCAGCAACTTGAATCCAATGAGCAACTGAGCCAAGCATTTGAGGAAGATATATGGATAATCACTGCTCAATGCTGCCTTCAGATCCCTTGGCTTGGGGAAGACAATGACAGTGATCTGTCCGTAGGAAGTGCATGTGTACAGATGTTAGTCTGCTGGAAGACATGATGTTACAGTTGGCCTTAGATGCCTTGGCCTTCCTTAAGCTAGGAAAGGATTAAACAATCAGCCAAGTTTCCCATTCCCATTTGTTGCCCAGTGACAACAGCTGAAAAGTGCACATGTGTACATATTTAGTGGGAAGGAGTTTCACCTTTTCTTGGTTCAAAACTCAATTCACAGTAACATACAAGGAAAACAAAAATTTGAATAAATAAGTGTGGGTGGCACGGTGGCTCAGTGGGTTAGCACTGCTGCCTCACAGGTCCAGGGACCTGGGTTTGATTCCACCCTTGGGCAACTGTCTGATTGGAGTTTGCATGTTATCTCCTTGTCTGCGTGCATTTCCTCCCAGATCAAAGGATGTGCAGCTTAGGTGGATTGGCCATGCTAAAGTGCCCAGAGTGTCCAGGGATATGCAGTCTAGGTGGATTAGTCATGGGAAATGCAGGGTTACAGGGGTAGGGAAGGGAGTGGGTCTGGGCGGGATGCTCTTCAGAGGGTCAGTGTGGACTCAGTGGGCTGAATGGATTGATTCAACACCATTGGGATTCTATGAACAAAAACTGGTGCACCCCAACATTAGCCAACAAAAAACAGAGAGGAGTTGTCTGAAGGAGACATAATCTTTCCAATGTAGAATCTTCACAAAATTATTGTACTACAAACAGCAAAGGATCAATTTGTATTTTTACAACTAATTTCTGCATAACCAATGGATCAGATCTAAGCTCTGCAGTGCTGCCACATCTATTCATGAATGGTGGTGGAAAATCAAACATTCCCAAAGGGAGAGGTTCCACAAACATCCCATCCTCAATGATGATGAAGCACATCATGTCACCTTCTGCCAGAAATGCCAAGTTGATGATCCATGTTGACATCCTTCTGAGGTTACCAGTATCACAGATGTCAGTTTTCAGTCAATCCTACTCATACCATGTAAATCAAGGAATGGCTAAAGGCACTGGATGCTACAAAGTGTATGGGCCCTGAAAGCATTCCAATTATAATTCTGAAGATGTAGGTTCCAGAAATAGCTGTTCCCATAGCCGAGCTTTTCCAGTCCAACGACAATACCGGCATCCACCTGACAGTATGGAATGTTGCCCAAGTGTGTACTGTCCCACAAAAAAAAGACACATTCAGTCTGGCTAATCACTGCCCAAATGAT
Source organism: Ginglymostoma cirratum (assembly GCA_024137785.1). Classification (NCBI taxonomy): domain Eukaryota; kingdom Metazoa; phylum Chordata; class Chondrichthyes; order Orectolobiformes; family Ginglymostomatidae; genus Ginglymostoma; species Ginglymostoma cirratum. The sequence continues at coordinate 6,743,047 of JAHRHZ010000030.1, read as the reverse complement.
CTATTTTCAATCATCTGTCAAGTGATAGAAGGTGTCATCATTGCTGCCAAGCAGTACTTACTGAACAATAACTTGTTCATTGATGCTCACTTCCAGGTCTGCATGATTCCAGATTTTAATACAGCCTTGATGCAAGCAAAGCCAAAAGAGCTGAAGTCAAAGAGTGAGGTGAGACTGAATGTTCTTGACATCAAGATAGCATTTGACTGTGTATGGCATTCAGATGCCGGAGCAATATTGACATAAATGGCAATCGGGAGAAATTTTCATACCTAGAATGGAGTCATACTTAGCACAAAGGAAAATGATTGTGGTGAATGGAGGCCAATCATCTCTATCCCAAGATATTGCTGCAGAAATTCCTCCGGGTGGTGTTTCAAGTTCAATCATCTTCATCTATTTATCAATGATATTCTCTTGACGTAAGTTCAGAGTGTTCAATACCATTCACAGCTCTTCAGATACTGAAGCAGTCCTCATCCATATGCAACAAATCTGATAAATGGCAAGTAACATTCACACCACATAAGTGCCAGGCAATGACTAATAAAAGCAAGAGCCTACTACTAACCGCATCCCGCTCCCTTGACTTGTCCATCCTCCCTGGACTGACCTATCTCCTCCCTAACTCCCCACCTACACTCACCTTTACTGGCTCCATCCCCGCCTCTTTGACCTGTCTGTCTCCTCTCCACCTACCTTCTCCTCTATCCATCTTCTATCTGCCTCCCCCTCTCTCCCTATTTATTTCAGAACCCCCTTCCCCACCCCCCCCATTTCTGAAGAAGTGTCTAGGCCCAAAACGTCAGCCTTCCTGCTCCTCTGATGCTGCTTGGCCTGCTGTGTTCATCCAGCTGTACACCTTGTTACCTCAGATGATCTCAGCAGCTCCTTTGATATTCATCAGCGTTAGCATTCCTGAAACTCCCAGTTGCTGTATACTGAAGGTTGCTATTGACCAGGAACTTAACTGGACCAGCCATACAAATACTGTAGGTATAAAAGTGAATGAGTGGCTTGTAATTCTGTGAGGATTAACTCACCTCCTGACTGTTCAAAGCCTGTCCAAAATCTACAAGGGTCAAAACAAGAGCGTTAAGCAATATTCTCTACTTGCTTAAATGAGTACAAATTCAACAATATCCAAGAATCTCAATACTATCCAGGACCAGAAAGGCTGACTTGATTGACACCTTATACACCACCTTAGTTATTTAGTTCCTCCATCACCAATGAACAGTGGCAGCAGTGTGTATCACCAATAAGATGAACTGCAACATCTTGCCATGGTTCCTCTAACATCACCTTCAAAACCCATGGCTGCTGCTACTTGGAAAGACAGAGGCAGCCAATAGAACACCACCAGAAGTTTCCCTCTTAGACACACACCATCCTAACTTGTAACTACGTTGTCATTCCTTCACTACTTCTGGATGCCCTGAACTCTTTCCCAAAAAGTACAATGTATATACCTATACCACATGAACTGCAGTGGTTCAGAAAGGTGGCTCACCTATTTTCAAGAACAGTTAGGGATGGACAAAAAATATTGACCTCAAATTATTGCTTTAAAATCTACAGATACAGACAAATTTGATTCTTTGTTTTGTTCTGGTATTTTCCAACCTGATGATAATATTATGATACCAAGATGTTGCCAGGTAGAGGGTTTGAGTAATGAGGAGAGGCTGGATAGGCTGGGACATTTTCCCTGGAGCATAGGCAGTGTAGGGTTGACCTTATAGAGGTTTATAAAATCATGAGGGGTATCGATAAAGTGAATGGCAGGTGTCTTTTCCCTAGGGTGAAAGATTTCAAGACTAGGGGCCACAGTTTTAAGGTGAGTGGAGAAAGATTTAAAGAAGAAATGAAGATCAATTTTTTTACACAGAGAGTAGTTTGTGTGTGGAATGAATTTCTGGAGGAAGATGTGGATGTAGCTACAATTAAATGTTTAAAAGGCATTTGGATAAGTTCATGAATAGGAAAGGTTTGGAGGGATATGGGCCAAGGGCTGGCAGGTGGGACTAGTTTAGTTTGGGATTATGGTCGACATGGATTGTTTGGACTGAAGGGTCTGTTTCTGTGCTCTATGAGTCTTAGAGTATAAATAACAATTAATGTGCATTTAATTGATTGAAATTGTATGAACATAGGAATATCTTAGAAAAATACTAAGACCATCTAATTCACCTTGTACCTTTAGGGAGACTAAGTGACTGATCTTTTTGTAGAACTCCTCTGTTCAGTCTGCAAGTCTGACCCTGCATTTCCTCTCACCTATCATTTAAGTCACTTGCTCCATCCAGGTTTCCAACTACTCCTATGCTGTAGCCCAAAATTTTATTTTCTGTAAGAGATATGTTTCATTTGGATTTGAAATAATCAACATTATCTGCCTCTATTATTTCACCAGTGAGCAGTTCCACAGATTTTCCAGTTGCTCACAGAATGACCTTGATTCAGTTCCTTATTACTCCCTCCTATGACAAATGGGAGGAGGAAAATAGACTCATGTGGTGCAGTAATAATGCTCCATTACTATTCTTCTGCAGCAACTAGCATGGAATTACTTATGGACCAGGAGGCCTGGGTTCAAGTCCCATTTATACCAACGCTGTGTATTAGCATCTCTGAACAGGTTGATTAGAAAATTCTATCGGAGTATCTACAGAAAGGTGTGACACCCGATCAACATATTTAAATTGGATTCCCAAAGTGCAATTTCTGAATGGCTTTTCCAGCAGTAAGATGGAGGTGGAAAGTTCTGATTCCACAAAATAAATGATTGTTTCATGCTTTGTTGTCCACTAGGAGAAGCAGGAGTGCTGTCCTGGCCCCATAGCGAATCTTCAGGCCTTCCCCATGGCAACTGGATCCTGTCTTTATCACTGTCTTTCCTCCAATTAAGGTCTCTCTCTCTTTCACACATTGAATAGGCATGTCTCCTTTTGTCCTTCCTGAATTCCAAACACTAACCCTAATGCCCCAAGGCTGGTTAACTTCCTGTACTGGTTTCCTTCTGGGATAACAGTCTCACCATTTGGTTGGCAGGCATGAAGTTGTTGTCAAGTTTAGCTAATAAGTTAGGGCCTTTCTGCAGCCTCAGCTTTGCCTGTTTCTTTGGACGATTTTGGCCTCCTGAACATCCCTGCTGCCTCACAGAAATGTTTCCATAGATTAATTTAGAAATTTACTGCCCTTTATGTGCAGGCCTTATCTTGTAAATCAACTCTTCAGGATGAGTTGAAATAGCTCATTATGATCAACATTATCCAATCCATATAGTATGCCAAAGACAGCAATCACTTCATTCAGGAATGCTGTTTCATTTCACTTTCTAATGAGAACACATCCAATTTACATTTTCACAGCCGTAATATCTCTCTTTTCTGAAACTGTACAAAGTATTCTAAACAAAGTAGTTCCAATAATTTACGTGGGACAGGGAGGAACATCTCACCCTTTTGGCATAAAATTGATTTTTAAAAATATATTCCAGTGTCTGATTTACTTTACTCGTAGTCACGGAGCCTTGCTAGAATAACTTCAATTTATTGTCAGTTAGAACCCCTCAATCTTTCTTTCATTTCTATGAACATTATTTTCTTTCCATTTAAATAATCATTCCTTCCTGGATGTCTTGTACCCATGTGAAGTGCATTGGATTTATCTACATTAATTAGTTTTGTATCATCCACAAGTAGGAATACAGGCAAATCTAGACTTCAAATTGTTTATAAAGATATTACATAAAGGACCTCCATGCAATTCTAGGTTGATGTACTGAGCTCTGTTTGGGTCAGTTATTCTAAAATATTTCCACTAATTCTCACCCTCTGCAATCTCAATTCTAGTCTTTCCAGCAACATTGTATCAAAGTCCTTATTGAAATCCAAGGCAACCATAAACTAGTAAATTGGATTGCCATAATACTCCTCTCATGAAGCCCTATTGGCTATCTTTTTATGAATTTATTTGTATTATATGTTCCTTTATAAGAGGTCCTTTAATAAAAGATTCCATACCTTTTTCCCAAGTAGCTGTCAAACTCATTGGTTTATAGTTTCCTGAGACTTTTTTTTAACCTTTATTAAAAATAGGAGTAACATCTGCCTTTATCCACTCCCCAGACACCTTTCCAGTATTCAGTGATCTCTGGAAGAATTCTGTAGCATCTCCTCCAATTTCCAGCCTTAGTCCCTTAAGAATCCTAAGATGCATTTTATTCAGTCCCTAAGATCTATTTACCTCAAGGCTGCACAGCTGTTTGGCAATCGTGCTGACAGTAATGTGAATAGTGAGACAATTTACCTCTGCACAACTCTTGCTCATTCTTTTCTGTTGGAGATTTGATCATCCATTTCCCTCATAATCAAAGCCAGGACGTTTTCTCCTATTATCAGATCCTTTACTGATTCATTAAAATGTCTTCCATGACCTCAAGAAAATCCTTCCTTAAAGACATTCTTGTCCAAAGCAACTTCTGGCATACAGAAGTCTCTGACAATTATAGCCCGTCCTTCAATAGTCAGTTTTCTGACCTCAAAATATTTTTAACTAAATTAACATAAGGTTTCTCATCCTAGGTCCTGTTGAGTTAATAGTTTAATGTCTTATTTTTTTTTCCCCTCCTATCATAAGTCCCCAGAATATGAATAAACAACCATTAGGACTCCAGGAGGCCCATGTGATCAGCCATGATCATGTTGAATGGTAGAGCAGGTTTGAAGAGCCTACTCCTGCTCTTATTTTCTATATTTCTATATTGGTTTTACATAATGACTCTGGAAAGATCGACATAATTAATATTAAACAACTTCACAAAAGATAATAGACCAACACATTGATATATTTGTGTACATATTATATATTCATATGTTCATATCTGCAAAGGACAACTATAGAACTAAGAGACAACAAAAATTAAAGGATTGCATTCAAACTTGTAAGTAAAAGCTCAGATCATGGTCAATGGGAAAGCTTCGAAGAACTGCAAAAGGTGACAAGACAGATGGCAAAGAATACAAAATGAACTATGAAAAACCATTGCAAGAGTTACCAAAATCAACACAATTATACTGGGAAAATTGTAGTTGCTAGGGACAATGTAAACCCCATAAAAGCAAATAATGGGGTTTTGCCAATGAAAGAGAAGAAATAGACATGTTCAATAGTTACATTGGACTGAAGTTACCCCTTTTTAGGTTGTTGTTTTTGGGGATTGCCATCTTGGGTGTCCTGTCATGGCTCACAGTGACTTTCCTCACAATATCTTCTAGCCACATTACATACTGTTGTCTTAGGAAACCAAAATGTCTCAGAAGGAGAAACTGGTATCCCACTTTCTGGAAAGGCACCTGTAAGTCCTGCTGGAAGGAAGTTGGCCATCCTTTACCCAATGGACCACCAGGAGACCAAGTCATCAAACACAGAATGCCTGAACACAGATAATGGACAGGATCAGTGATGTCTCTAGGTTCAGAACAGAATACACAGCAGTGCAGGAAGAAGGTCAATGATCTTCTGCAATCCACAAACATCAGTGCCATCATCTTCTCTCTGATACCTCACACTCACTCTAAATGTGCAACTGCACAGTAATGTCACCAAAGATAAAAGGTACTGCAGATGCTGGAGGATCCGAGATAACAAGGTGTGGGGCCGGATGAACACAGCAGGCTAAGCAGCATCATAGCAGCAGGAAAGCTTGACGTTTCGGGCCTAGACCCTTCATCAGAAAATGCTTTGGAAGAGGGATTGTTCCACGTAACCTACAAAGAGGCAGGCATAGCTTGGGCCTATGCGGGTACCCATGGCCACCCCCTTTGTCTGTAGGAAGTGGGAGGAATTGAAAGAGAATTTGTTGAGGGTGAGGACGAGTTCGGCTAAGCGGATGAGGGCGTCAGTGGAGGGGGACAGGTCGGGCCTGCGGGACAGGAAGAAGTGGAGGGCCTTTAGGCCATCAGCATGGGGAATGCAGGTGTATAGGGACTGGATGTCCATGGTAAATATGAGATGTTGGGGACCGGGGAATTGGAAGTTCTGGAGGAGGTGAAGTGCATGGGTGGTGTCACGGATGTAGGTAGGGAGTGCCTGGACCAAGGGGGAGAAAATGAAGTCCAGATAGGTGGGAATACGTTCAGTGGGGCAGGAGCAGGCGGAGACAATGGGTCAACTAGGGCAGTCAGGTTTGTGGATTTTGGGAAGGAGATAGAAGCGGGCAGTGCGGGGTTGGGGAATGATGAGGTTGGAGGCTGCGGGTGGGAGGTCACCTGAGGTGATGAGGTTGTGGATGGTTTGGGAGATGATGGTTTGGTGCTCAGGGGTGGGGTCATGATCAAGGGGGCGATAGGAGGTGGTGTCGGAGAGTTGGCGCCTGACCTCGGCGACGTACAGGTCAGTGCGCCATACTACAAGTGTGCCTCCCTTGTCAACGGGTATTATGGTGAGGTTGGGAGTGGAGCAGAGGGAGCGGAGGGCTGTATGTTCTGTGGGGGAGAGGTTGGAGTGGGTGAGAGGGGTGGAGAGTTTGAGGCAATCGATGTCTCGACAATAATTAGAGATGAAGAGGTCAAGGGAGGGTAGGAGGCCTCGGGGTGGTGTCCAGGAGGAGGCGGTGTGTTGGAGGCGGGAGAAGGGGTCAGTAGAGGGAGGGTTAAGCTCATGGTTAAAGTAAGCTCGGAGGTGGAGGCGGCGGAAAAACTGCTCTATGTCCAAACGAATGTTGTATTCGTCGATGTGTGGGTGGAGGGGGGCAAAGGTGAGTCCTTTACTGAGGACTGACCATTTGTCCTCAGTAAGGGGGAGGTCTGGGGGGATGGTGAAGACTCCGCAGGGCTGGGTGTTATTGTTTTGTCTGGGGATGCTGCCTTTGAAGGCAGTCGGCCATAGGCGGAGCGACATCGGCCATGGGTGGAGCGACGTCGGCCGGTAACTCTAGCATGTTGGTGGCAGCAGTGTCCTCGATGTCTGTGTTGACTTCGGAAACAGAGGCGGCGACATCAGCAGCGGTGTCAATGGCGTCAGCTGTACCCACTTCCTACAGACAAAGGGGGTGGCCATGGGTACCCGCATGGGCCCAAGCTATGCCTGCCTCTTTGTAGGATACGTGGAACAATCCCTCTTCCAAAGCTACGCTGGTCCTATCCCCCATCTCTTCCTCCATTACATTGATGACTGTTTCGGCACCGCCTCGTGCTCCCACGAGTAGCTCGAACAGTTCATCCACTTCACTAACACCTTCCACCCCAACCTTAAGTTTACCTGGACCATCTCTAATACCTCTCTCTCCTTGGACCTCTCTGTCTCCATCTCTGGCATCCACCTGGAAACCGATATCCATTTTAAGCCTACCGACTCCCACAACGACCGAGAATACATCTCCTCCCACCCACCTTCCTGTAAAAAGGCCATCCCCTATTCCCAATTCCTTCACCTCTGCCACATCTGCTCCCGAGATGAGGCATTCCACTCCCGAACATCCCAGAACTAACCTCATCTCGCCTCCTTGACCTGTCCGTCCTCCCTGGACTGACCTATCCCCCACCTAAATCCCCACCTACGTTCACCTTCACTGGCTCTAACCCTGCCTCTTTGACCCGTCTGTCTCCTCTCAACCTATCTTCTCCTTTATCCATCTTCTATCCACCTCCACCTCTCTCCCTATTTATTTCAGAATCCCCTTCCCCTCCCCCCATTTCTGAAGAAGAGTCTCGACCCGAAACGTCAGCTTTCCTGCTCCTCTGATGCTGCTCGGCCTGCTGTGTTCATCCAGCTCCACAATATTTTATCTCAGATTCTCCAGCATCGGCAGTTCCTACTATCTCTGAGAAATACAGATTTGATTAAGGGAGTAACTTAGAGAAATAGAAAAACAACAACTTTAAAAATGTATTATAACTAAAAACATGCAGTATTAATTTTCTACTCAAGGAATGGTGCTGTATTTGTAATTTAAATTTTGAAGTAAGTGAGGTTGTTCCACATTAAATATGAATCACTATCCTGTTAAAAAAAAAACTCAGTATAAAATTTAGTTCTCTTTGTGTGGATCCCCACAGCAGACCTGGAAATGGAAGTAATTTCCTTTGATAGCAGGATTGACTGATCTACACAATTACTATGCATAAGGTTAGACAATAAAATATGCAGGGACTACAGTTTAAGAAATCTTGAGGCTCCAAGTTTCAATATATCATTCAAAATAGCGGTACATGCTCACGATGTAGCTGTGGATGCGCTGTTACAGCAAACTGATAACAATCATATACAACATTGAATCCATAATTTCTCAAGCAAGCTTAACACACATAGAGTCACAGAGTCATACAGCATGGAAACAGACCCTTCGGTCCAACCAGGCCATGCCAAACATAATCCCAAACTAAACTAGTCCCACCTGCGCGCTCGCCAAGAAAGAACTGTTAAGCTTTATCATGGCTCTTCAACTGTTTAAAATGCATGAGTTAAATAATCAAGGACAGACATTAATTTACACTGATCTTAATCTCCTGGTATCTTTGGAGCTACACCACATGAAATATCTTTTGTTCTCCGGAGATTGATGCTACAGTTCTTTAACCTAAGGACTTAGCATATAGTTGGGATATCCAATGTAATTGCCAATGCTCTGCCCAGAACGTAAATGAAGGGGTACGGAAGAGAAGGCTGGCTCTGAGTTATGATGATTGAATCCTATTGAACCTATTACATTTACTTTATCTTTGGTTAAACCCTTATAATTTTGTAACTATGAAAGCATAATTGTGAGACATTTGAAAAGGTTACTATACAATATGTGACAAGCTCTTTGATAAAATGTTTAGGATGATAAAAACTCACTATATTTTAAAACTGTTGCAAAGATAGCTTTACAATAGTAAAACTTTATTTTTCTCAAGAGGAGAAATGTGATGGAATCTGTGATCAAGATTCGTATTTTCTAAGACAGACTATAATTGAAAAGAGAAACTGATCCTCCCAAGTGCTAAGGAAACTAAGACCTAAACTGAGAATGAAATCCAAAAGGCCTGGTTAAAGATACATAAAAGAGAACAGAGCCATCAGTGTTCAATAGATGATTATACTTGTGTACAGGCAGGCTGACAATGGCAAAGGATGGATTCAGAACCAGACAATAAACAAAGATATTGTTGCTTTGACTGCTTCTGCTTTGTGAAGTTAACATTAATGGCGTTACACCATCCAAACCTCTGTAAGCAGGTGGAGCAGGTTCTGCAGAAGTGCGTCCTTTTTACTGGAATTCCAGTTGATTAGTCACTTCATGTGATTGAGAAACAAGCTAAATTCTAGAAGCAGAGAAGCTGAAACAATTCAGCACAATGTTTCGAAGGACTTTGTCACTGAAGCTGATGGTCTCTATGCTGAGTTGACTGTTCAGCCAATTTGTAAGATTTTCTGCCATGGGCGTAATTTATAATTTATAAATGCCTGTTAATTCATGTTTAACTTATGTTGAACCTGTGCTTGAGTATGGGAGGTTACAAAGACAACATTTAGCAGTTGCTTTTTTGACTTATGCATTAAAAATTATTTTGTTTCAAATCATGGAATATATGACTTCATTCCTTTTGTAGGTAACCAGGACTTTGGATTTCTTTTTTATCTGAAGAATTGAGTGGTGTCATCTGAGATCAGAACAAAATTGAGGCTCTACCAGAACTGTAACAATTTATACATAGTAAGGCCCTGCAAAAAGCAATATTGATTTAACATTAAATCAATACTTAAAGATCAAATATGTTGATTGTTATCAAATTTGATAATGATCAGATAATTAGTTTTGATTCAGTTTTGATCTTGAGCGATGTTAATTCAGAATTAAATATTGATTTGAATGCCTGAAAGAACTCTCCTGATTCTCTTCAAACATTGCTTCGGCACTGATTGGTATACACCTGAGAGCCAGTAAGGGCCTTGGTTTAACATTTTAACCCCCAACGAAGAAGCCTAGTACAGTGTGGCATCTCATCAGTATAATTCTGCCTGGATTTTATGTTCAAAGTTCTGGAGTGTGATTGTAAACTCTCAATTGTCTAACTCAATGCAAGAATCCCATCACTGAGCCTTTAATATCTTACACTCTGAAAAGGAATGGTGTGTTAGAGAATGGTTTTGGACCCAATATCCAAGAAAGTGGGCTGTCCATTTCTCAGTGAAGTAGTTTTGTCTGGTTATAATCCATCTAAATAATCTACTTTATATAAACAGGCTGAGGTAGGAACAGTAAAAGAATGTAAGTCTAATAGACCCAAACCACAGTGCACTGCCCGACACAGGGTGTGAAGCTGAAAGTTAAAACTTTTCACTCATATCGGTTATCAGGAAACCATTAAACATCCGTTGGGTTCCTTGAAGAACTTTCTGTTTATACTCATGCATTAATGCTCATTTCAAGGCTATAATAGTTTATTATAACAACCGGAGACAAGCATGGAATCAGGCCAGGACCTGGCCAATTTGGTCAGATTGCTGTAAAATCAAACAATGATTTGAAGACCTTATTTCTGGCTCTTTCAACAGCCTAGCTCATAGCTCAATTCAAATATAATTAACCTCAGATGCAACACATTCATGGAACTAGCCTGGAGACAAACAATTAAACTTAACATACCATGTGCCCTGGTTCATTTCCTTTTCTTATGTATTCAAAAGTCTATATCAACAGATGTAAAAATGAGATCCAATTCCCCATTTATGGAATTATGTTGAAAGCATTAGTGATACTAGATACTAAGGCTGGTACATTTATCTGACTGCTGGCAAGATGACAACTAAGTCCATCTGTGCAGATCAACTTTGAGACTTTCACGATGTTATGGTTGTCAAGGCAGCTCCCAGCAATGGAATCACAAGAATGCAGAGCAGTATACTGAACAGTCTCATCAGACATTAAAGTTCACAGGAACTGTAAGATCAGGATGATTCTGGGCATCAACGCACTTCACTGGTGCATTATTCATAACAGTGCGGCACTGTGATATCTGCAATCTTATAGATGAAATACAAAATGAAAACCTTGACACCCTGCTCAGGTATATGTAGTGTACCCATGCCTCTGTGCAAAGAAGAGCATGATATTTAGCACTAGAATCACAGTCGATACATATTGATCAATCAACATCACTAAAAGATGAAGTCAGCAATGGGACAAGAAAATAAATGAAAGATGCAGGTTTATTTAGAAATAGCAGGAATATGACCAACAACTGATGTCCAGTAAAATAGGGTGAAGAGATTATGATCTAAAATTGTTGAATTCAAAGTGCCTAATCAAAAATGCAATTCATTAAGTTTTATTGGAATAGTATAGGAGGACAAGGTCAGACACGTCTGAATGGGAATGGGATGAAGAATTAAAATATCCCATTGTGCTAAAGCCCTCTTTACCAGGGATCCTGTTATATCAATACCCTCTTTATAATGTGTTACATTATTTCTCCATGTCTTCATACTGTGTCATGTTCGGTAACATCTTTTTCACAACGGGTCCTGTTACATTGAAGATCTCTTCAAATAATGTCCTTTCAGAAGTCTCTACACAAAATGCTGTCTTATTTCAGAACAGAAAATGCTCCACTCCCCAACTCAGCTGGTATGGAAGTTTCTCTGCAAGATGCGCAGGAAGCTGTTAAATTTGTGTCACCTCTGATCCAAAATGAAGACCAACCCAACCTCAGCAGCCAAGCTACAGTGCACATGTAACACTTGCATGTGCACATACTCAGAAGTTGAATGCCATATTATCATCAATACAATCATACACCATGTGAGAGAATTGGCCTTAGGTAAACATTCAGAAAACAAAGATCCTCTACTAGTCTGCTCCTACCACAGAACACCATGCCTCCAACTATCAAAGTCCACAGTGAATCACGAGACAATGTGGGTCAATTCCAATACCTTAGAAGCCCCATCACAGTGAGGGTAGACATTGATGTTGTTGAAATTCAACATTACCCTCAGTGAGCCAGCGCAGCCTTTGGCTGCTGAGGAACAGAGTGTCTGATAACAAAGACCTCAAAACTGACCTTAGCCTTACAGCCTTACAGGAGACAGAGTTACCTGGTTTTCTGCAGTAGTCAGAGACATGGACAAAGTATAGCAGATACTTCAAATTCCTAGGGAAAGATTAATAGCGATGGCTCCATGAAGCCCTGCAAACCCACTGATAGAAAAGGCACTCCAATATCAGTGTCATTTCTCAGGCTGACAGACCCAGGTTCAAGGCACTGGTTAGAGTCAATCAGCTGCATTGGGTGGACCATCTCTTCTACATGCTTGACACAAGACCTTCAGAACAAATTCTCTACTCTGAGCTTTGTCATGGCACTGGTCGCCAAGATGTAAGGGGAAACATTTCAAGGACATCTTCAAAGTCTCCCTGAAGAAATGCATTATCTCCAATGGCTTGTGGGAATCTCTAGTCCAAAACTGTCCAAATTGGCATACGTGAAGAAGTCAACCATTTCAAGCATCTCTGACAGGCCTTGATGGAAATTAAATGCAGAGAGTGAGAGAAGAATGTGTCAAGTGTACATCCCAACCATCCACCTCAGCAAACACCACCTTGTCCCTTCTGTGACAGGGTTTGTGGATCCAGTATTGAACCAGTTAATTACCTCAGGATCCTCAATACCAGGTTGGAAGAAAGTCATCTGGGTGAGGGAACAAGGTGGAAGGAGGGAGCACTGCTGTGGAAGGAGACTTGGAATCCTATTTGTGGGGATTAGGCGTGTGGGTTGGGGAAAGGAGAATGACAGTTGTGAAGAGGCACAACTGTATTTCTAGGGGGGTTACTGTGAAGCACGGAGGGACATGGAGTTATAATGTTTGACCATGGTCATGAGAAGTGTGGCATCAAGGTGGGACACACCTGGCATGGTCTCTTCATATGCCAGGAACCGGGGTAGCGTGAGCAGGTGTGGGCTGATAGGTTGGGATGGACCCAGGGAGATGCAAAGCAAATAAAATCAGGAGAAGGGCTATCAGGAAGGGAATCTGGATGGCTGGGATCTATTCGACACAAAGCCAAAGGATGGAAACCATTCCATGAAATGGGCTCGCTGTTGCCTTCTATCATGCTAGAGGTTGACACTGTAACTTAGGAAAGAAAATGGCAGTAACTACACACAGAGTGGGTGTGGGGATAAGTGTCTTGATCTGTGAGGGAGGGATGTTACAAGACCTACTGATGTGAGGCATGTCAGAGCATAACAACATGACAAACAGACCCAGGCACAGTACAGGACACAGTCTTGTGGCTCTCTGTATGTTGCACATCTTCCCTAGCCCAGATTTTGCTGACAACTTCATTCAAGACCAACACTTTTGCATGCAGAGGCCAGGGAAAGAATAGGGGTGCTTGACCAAGTGGGACCAGCAGAACCCATTGCCCTATGTATACCTTATTCCTCTTGCTTCCACATACTGCAACAAGATCTCAACACGGACATCGTTCTATGGTGCATCCTGTGTGGACATGATGTTAAGCATCATGGTGCCACAGTTATGTATGGGGCTAGACAGAGATACACACAAATGGAAATAATGCAAAACTCTTGACATTTTTTGAAACATGAGCATTGATATAACTTATAATCTATGTCACCAACGTGCCCTGGAAAGGTTATCCTTCTTCTCTCCCTCCCAATATGTCTCAGTGCGATCTAGGGTTCTGCAGCTGGAGTAGAGGAAGCCTTCTAGCCAGTGGAACCCATTGTCCTGGAGGCAACCCTGGGGCATTTGTGCTAGGAAAGCAAGACATGTTGAGGAACATCTTGAAAGAGGCAAGTGGAGACTTCTCAGTTTTTATTTCTTATATTTGGAGGGAGGATAGTCAGGATGAAGGTGGAAGTCCCAAATACTTCTGGGGTGCCTGAGAGGAAACTTTTTAGGGTCCTGTCCATGGTTCCCCTTCCAACTGGATGCGTCTTGGCATTGCCTTATCTCCTTGTCAGGAAAGGTACCTGGAGTGAGCACAAGGTCCCTGTTTCCCAGTTGCCTTGCCTTTGATCCTGAGGACAGATGGCTAGGGTAATGGAGTACAGGTTTGTGTGCATATCCAGCAGAGCCTAAGGGTGCTGAACTTGGCTGTCCATGCTAGCCTCCAACATGTATATGATCTAATTGAGTGACAGATCAGACCAAGCATGTCTAAGGTTCTTGAGTAGATTTGTAGCTTGGGTTGTGGATGCTGTGGTTGGTTTGCTCACCGAGCTGGTTCGTTAGTTTGCAGACGTTTCATTACCCTGCTGGGTAACATCATCAGCGCAGCCTCCGATGAAGCGCTGTTGTGTTTTCCCGTGTGGTATTTAAACTCTGGGGTCTGTTGGATTTGATGACCTCATTTCCGGTTTTCCTTTGGAGTGGTGTATACGGTCTAGTTCTATGTGTTTGTTGCATGCTTGAGGCAGCTGGGTGCCCATACTATAGCTGCAGACTTGCAGCCTCTGGGCTATGAGGGTTATTGCATTCTATATACTTCCTGTTACTTCTATGCATTTTTAATAAAGTCCCTGATTGCTGGCACCACAGGGATCTCCCCTGCCCGGGGACTGAGCAGACCCCTGGTCTCTGGCTGTGCCAATGGCTTATGGTGTATCTTCCTCAGCCAGTTGTGGTGCTGTTGCAGTGCAGTGCTCACCAGCTTGTGCTCCTATACATTCTACACCTGATGTTCCCACTGAGGTATCAGTATCTGAGACAGCCTTGCCAATGCTTCTGCTGAGGCCTCAAAACTCTTTTCCTCAGAGGTCAAAGGGGTCTATTCTGGTGCAGCAGTCCATTTCTCCAATGAGACCATGGCCATCCTGCTGGCATCTTCAAAACACAAGAAAAAGAAGGCACCGCAGCTAAAGGTTAGAAGCGGTAAGTAATGAAAGACATTGACACTGGAATGAATGTGAGAGCTGCAGTGGAATGACAAATGGTACTTATTCAGTGGGCCAGGACATGGACATTTTGGCATTCCCTGATCCCAGACCTCTCCTGTGTGCATGAGGATTCTCTCCTTGTAGTGGGTGAGGAGCCTAATTATGGGAACGTCTCTCTTGTTATGGGCTGTGTTCTCCTGTAATGAGCGATAGGGAGGGATTGATTGAGATGAAGTTGGATAGCACAGTTAGAGCTGGTCCAGGTGGGTGAAAGGTAATGAGGTGTCTGAGGCAAGTAAATAACCAGCCCATAGGCCATGCAGGGTTGGTGATACAGTGTGCCGTGGGGGAAGGAGAGTGAGTGAGGAAAGACATTGCAGGCAGTAGTCAGAGTAATAGAACATGAACCTTGGTAGGGAATGGGTGCAGTAGCAGAGATAGAATGAGTGTGAGGTAGCAGAGGGACGAGTGCAACGCTTACCCTCACAGAGCAGAGGAGGTCATTGACCTTCTTCATACACTGCTGGCCATTCTAGTCACCCTGCATCTCATGTAAAAATGTGAAAGTATCTGGAGGATGGAGTTTGAGAAGTAGTGTTCTGATCAGCGCAAGAATCATCTCAGTAGACCCAGAGGATAGGGACAACTGAACTATCCTCCCAGTCTTTCCGTCTTCCCATAACACACATTTGTTTTTCTGTCTTTATATGTTTATATGGGAAAAAGATTTGTAACATCAACCCTATCTAAACATCTCATAATTTTATAAACTTCTATCAAGTCTCTCCTCAGCCTCTGCCACTTCAGAGAAAACATCCAGAGTTTTTCTAGCCTCTCCATATTGCTTGTACCCTCTAATACAGGCTGCATCCTGGTAAACCTCTTCTGCACCCTCTCCAAAGCCTCCTCATCCTTTCTGTACTGTGGCAACCAGAACTGAACATAATCCAATAAAGTTATTTGTCGACAGTTCATAATTATTCATGTGTAGCTAGAATCTATTTATTTGCAATGAATATTCATTCTTGTTAGGTACAGAAACTTGCTTTCTGTCAACATGGATCTAAAAGGCAGGCAAATTGGGAAATTTTGTGTACTTTTCAAAAATCTTTAACCTTTTTGATGACTCTGGGAATAGCAGGGTTTCACTTCCTGGTGCACTAACCCAGTGAAGTGTAACACTAGGGTATACAGATCTTAGAAGTAATAATGGATTGTGAGGGTTCAGAAGAGGGTAAACATAGATGCGTGAAAGTAAAGTTAAATCTGTGGAGTGCTGTAGTTATTTGGGTCGACTTAAATGGATTGTGTCAGAAAGAGAGCTGCCTTTACTTTTACTCATCTCTTCTGTTCAAGGTATGCGTAAAACCTTCTTCAGAGGTCTAGTAGCATAATGGGCTTTATGGCCAAGAAAGGAGTGTTTATACTGAAGCCAAAAGGTGATTATCAACCTGCAAATTCTTCCAGGTATTAAAAGTGGAAGAGATTCATGGTCAGCCATGTGACAGAAAGAAAATTGGAGCCTCTACCATCTTTATCCAATGCTCCAAATGACAACATGTAGGTGACAGCTTTGGGCCCCTTATCAAAGGAAAGACGTATTAACATTCGAGGCAGTCCTGAGAAAGTTCAATAGGCCAATCCCAGGTATGGAGGGTCTGTCTCTCAAGAGGGCTTAGACCTGTATTTATTGGAGTTTCAAAGAATAAAAGCGACTTTATTAAAACATAAAAGATTCTTAGGGAACTTGGCAGAGGAGATGCAGAGAGGTTGTTACCTCTTGTGGAAGAGTCTAGGACCAGAGGCATAATTTCAGAATAAAGTGTTGCATATTATGACAGAGACAAGGAGGAATTTCTTCTTGCAGACAGTTGTGAATCTATGGAATTAGTTACCACAGATGGCAGATAAGATTGGGCCATTAAGCATATTCAAGGCTGAGATAGACAGATGTATTATCAGCATGGGAATCAAGGTCTACGGGTAAAAGGCAGGAAAATCAAGTTGACGATTATTAGATCAGCTATGATCTCATTGAGTGACAGAGGCATAATCTATGGACTGAATGGCCTACTTCTTCTCCTATGTCTTATCATCTTAAATCACCTATCATCTTAAAACTTCAATTCTTTGAGTGCACTGTAACACATCAGCAAAAGCTCTTATAAGTTGTTTTATATTTTTTGTTGGTTTGTTCCCATTTTCTGCTTTATCCCACTCCAACAATTTCTTTCTCATCCTTTCGCAATAACTGTGGGCGTGCCAGGCGTGGGGGCGGTGGTGGTGGTGGGGGGAAGGGGGGCGAGTGGTGTGGCGTGTGCAGGATTCTTCATATAGACTGGGCAAAAAAGTTTGGAAAATAATAACTCGGAGAACAAATTCCCTTAGAGGCAGATGCAGGAAACATTGTAATGGGAAATAAGGAATTGATAGAGACACTAACAATATTTTAGTTGAAATGCCATGCCTTGAACAGCACAGCCAATGGAGAGAAAATTGGGAAAATATGATGAGGATGGAAAAAACTGAGATTCTCCATGTAGAGAGAAAGAATTTTTAACTTTTCTCTTATGGCAAGTACTGAATTTCACTAAAGTTTAGCGATTATATTATATCCATATATTTGCATCTCATCATTAGCTAATCTCCCCTCATTTACATGTAGCTCTCCATTCTCCCATCCCTGCCTGTGAAACTGGATGATGTCAATAATGAACATGAAAGTCAGAGTGCTTACCTGGCAGCTGCAGCTCAGAGATAACAAGGTGCGGAGCTGGATGAACACAGCAGACCAAGCAGCATCACGGTAGCAGGAAAGCTTGACGTTTCGGGCCTAGACCCTTCATCAGAAATGGGGGAGGGGAAGAGGGTTCTGAAATAAATAGGGAGAGAGGCGGAGGCAGATAGAAGATGGATAGAGGAGAGGATAGGTGGAGAGGAGGCAGACAAGTCGAAGAGGCGGGGATGGAGCCAGTAAAGGTGAGTGTAGGTGGGGGGGGTAGGGAGGAGATAGGTCAGTCCAGGGAGGACGGACATGTCAAGGGGGCGGGATGAGGCTAGTAGGTAGGAGATGGGGGTGGGGCTTGAGGTGGGAGGAGGGGACAGGTGGGAGGAAGGACAGGTTAGGGAGGCGGGGACGAGCTGGGCTGGTTTTGGGATGCAGTTGGGGGAGGGGAGATTTTGAAGCTTGTGAAATCCACATTGATACCATTGGGCTGCAGGGTTCCCAGGCTGAATATGATTTGCTGTTCCTGCAGCCTTTGGGCGGCATCATTGTGGCATTGCAGGAGGCCCAGGGTGGACATGTTGTCTGAGGAATGGGATGGGGAGTTGAAATGGTTCGCGACTGGGAGGTGCAGTTGTTTGTTGCGAACTGAGCGCAGGTGTTCTGTAAAGCGGTCCCCCAGCCTCCGCTTGGTTTCCCTGATGTAGAGGAGGCCACAACGGGTACAGCGGATGCAGTATACCACATTGGCAGATGTGCAGATGAACATCTGCTTGATGTGGAAAGTTTTCTTGGGGCCTGGGACTGGGGTGAGGGAGGAGGTGTGGGGGCAGGTGTAGCACTTCCGCGGTTACAAGGAAAAGTGCCGGGTGTGGTGGGGCTGGAGGGGAGTGTGGAGCGGACAAGGGAGTCGCGGAGGGAGTGGTCCCTCCGGAAGGCAGATAAGGGTGGGGAGGGAAAAATGTCTTTGGTGGTGGGGTCGGATTGCAGATGGCGGAAGTGTCGGAGGATGATGCGTTGGATCCGGAGGTTGGTGGGGTGGTACGTGAGGACGAGGGGGATTCTTTTTTGGTTGTTACTGCAGGGATGGGGTGTGAGGGATGAGTTGCGGGAAATGCGGGAGACACTGTGAGGGCGTTCTCGACCACTGCGGGGCGGAAGTTGCAGTTCTTGAAGAATGAGGACATCTGAGATGTACGGGAGTGGAATGCCTCATCCTGGGAGCAGATGCGGCGGAGGCGAAGGAATTGGGAATAGGGGATGGCATTTTTGCAGGAAGGTGGGTGGGAGGAGGTGTATTCCAGGTAGCTGTGGGAGTCGGTGGGCTTGAAATGGATATCGGTTTCTAGGTGGTTGCCCGAGATGGAGACAGAGAGGCCCAGGAAGGAGAGAGAGGTGTTAGAGATGGTCCAGGTGAACTTCAGGTTGGGTTGGAAGGTGTTGGTGAAGTGGATGAACTGTTTGAGCTCCTCGTGGGAGCTCACCTCTTGCTTCTCCATGTCTTTATCTAATTGCACCGTTGCCACCATTTCCCTGCATGCACCTTAAATGCTGTTCTCTTCCATCCTTCATCCATAAAGAGGGCCATCAGCTTTATCACATCATCATGGCTGCTTTTGGACCAACACTCATACCACATCAACATTCAGGATTTTGTTTTGGAGCTCAGGGACACTTATGATATGCATGTTCCTGCCAGGTTGCTTTGGGTGCAAGGTTGACCAACATGTCTCATACATCCACATAGGAAACATCCTATGGATGTTAGCTTACTTTCTTTGTGTTCACTCACTTTGCACTGACTTGGACACTGCCATTCTCTGATTTATGCTGCTTTTTCAAGAATAGGCTCTTCAGCTCCAATTTACAGACTCTTCTGCTTTCATTCTTGTTGCAGGAGGGGCAGGCAGTTTTGTCATTGCGTAGAGCACTGAAGAGTCAAGGGGATGGGCATATTGCTGTATGGCATGATGCTACATCAGTGTCACACCTACAGTGTGTGTCAGCAGTTTATGCAGCAAACACACTGCATGGGCCTCAACCAAATGGCTATATCTGAAAGTGAAAGCAGACCCGTCCTCAGTGGAGTGAAATATAGTCAGTCAGATGGTGCTACTACAATCAGTCAAGGTCTCCATCTGATCTACAAACATGGCACCAACAACATGAACATCACAATGTTGCCAGAATGGCAAGTACTTGCCTCTCTTCTGCCACAAAGTTTGATGAGCTGGGCACCGTTAGAATTAGAATCCCTACAGTGTGGAAACAGGCCTTTTGGCCCAACAAGTCCACACCAACCCTTGAAGCATCCCACCCAGACCCATCCCCCTATAACCCACACACCCCTGAACACTATGGGCAATTCAGCATGGCCAAACCACCTACCCTGCACATCTTTGGACTGTGGGAGGAAACCGGAGCGCCCGGAGGAAACCCACGCAGACACGGGGAGAATGTGCAAACTCCACACAGTCACCTGGGGCTGGAATCAAACCCGGGACCCTGGCACTGTGAGGCTGCAGTGCTAACCACTGAGCCACCGTGCCGACCATTGAGGCCAGTTCCATAACGAATGAATAGCAGACAGGTGCATGAGAAAAATTGACAGATCACCTACCATGAATTCTCACTGAAATAAACATCACCAAAAAATGGAAAAATTCAGCTCTATGGATCTGTCTTCATGATTGAAGGCACAAAAATCACACAAGAAGTGTGAGAATAAATAATGTGAAAAGAATGAAGAACTTACAAGAATTACTATCAGGTAATAAAAGAAACTGAAGAAATGTACTCAGCCAAATGTCAACAAGTGACTTGTACCTGGTGATCTACAACTTGAGTTCTGAAAGTGACGTAACTACACATATGGTGGGTGCATTGGTTTTGAACTTCTAAAATTCCCTAGACTCTAGAACGACCCAGTAGCTTAGCAAATGTAACTCTGTTTTTTAAAGTGATTTTCAGGATGGTAGGGTGCAACTAGTGGAGTGTCACAAGCATCAGTGCTTGGGCCGAAGGTATTTATCATCTCTATCATTTAATTGGATGAAGGGTAAAGGTAATTGTCCTATAACGTGATAGTTGCATTCTTGCGTGACCTCGCGTTCTAGAAAATCGCATTATAGGGAAATCAGCATAGAAAATCGCTGCACCTATACAGCAGAAAGTTCATGTTATCCAAACAGCATCCTCAATTCATTAGTCGTGTTACAGCCAATTCGCATTAACCAAACATGCATTTTAGCAGAGCTACATGTATTTATTCTCTAGCATTTTTGGCAGTAATCAAAACTAGAAACACTGAAGCATGGTGCCAAAGGAAGGGACGGATGTGTAGAATCGGCAATGGATGAGAAAACTGGCATATGGTACAGAAGGTAGTCAAATTCATACTTTGTCAGATTGTGTTGCCATTTGGATGGAGGGAATAGCTTGTGTGTCTAACTAAATGTGAACGCTTATGCGGGAATAGTTATTAACAGAAACGGTCAAAATGTATCCCTCAGCCAACACTTAAAAAATAGAGATAAAACATTGTGGAGCTGGATGAACACAGCAGGCCAAGCGGCATCAGAGGAGCAGGAAAGTTGACGTTTCGGGTCGAGACCCTTCTTTAGAAATGGGGGAGGGGAAGG
>JAHRHZ010000030.1:6676137-6702142 GCA_024137785.1 Ginglymostoma cirratum | reverse complement strand
TCCTCCCTACCCCCCTACCTACACTCACCTTTACTGGCTCCATCCCCGCCTCTTCGACTTGTCTGCCTCCTCTCCACCTATCCTCTCCACCTATCCTCTCCTCTATCCGCCTCCCCCTCTCTCCCTATTTATTTCAGAACCCTCTTTTCCCCTCCCCCATTTCTGATGAAGGGTTTAGGCCCGAAACGTCAAGTTTTCCTGCTCCTATGATGCTGCTTGACCTGCTGTGTTCATCCAGCCCCATGCTTGTTATCTGTCTTCTGGTTTTGTACATTTTTTTATTCACTCATGGAACGTGGGACACTACTGGTTGAGCCAAGATTTATTGCTCGTCCCTAGTTGTCCTTGGGAAAGTGCTGGTGTTCTGTTCTGTTCTTGCCATATTTTTCCAAATGACTCACCATTGCTCACACGGTTGAACGGCTGGGAAAATTCAGCTGTCTGAGTTTCCAACTCCTATCCATCATTCTGAAGTCTTCTTATTCCTAATTAGGAAATGGCTTAAATTAATTCTTTCTATAGGCTGCAGATGAATGTCATCTAGCGTCACCCTACTTTTGTAACCGGAGTAGTTTAGGCTAAGAAAATGTCTCATTTCTTATTTCCGAGGCCACAG
Organism: Ginglymostoma cirratum; assembly: GCA_024137785.1. Lineage (NCBI taxonomy): Eukaryota > Metazoa > Chordata > Chondrichthyes > Orectolobiformes > Ginglymostomatidae > Ginglymostoma > Ginglymostoma cirratum. The sequence goes on along the minus strand of JAHRHZ010000030.1, from coordinate 6,701,526 downwards.
GAACTAACATGTCATGGTGTGAACAAATAGCACAACCTTGTAAATACAGAAAAGTCGTACAAAAAAGCATTATATCCTCTTATCAATACGCCAACTCTCATGAAGCCATGATTTTATCTTAAAACCATTTCCATGAATGTGAAAACAAATAAGGACAATAGTTTGCAGCAGAATATCATAATATGCTTTTCAAATAGAGGTGCTTTGCTCTACAGTTTGATTGATCAGGGGCCGGAATGAATTAAGAATCTAACAATATTGTCTAAAGATAAGGAATCACTCTAAATTCAAGCGGCCCATGTCAACATTTTGTTTGTTTCTTCGAAGCTGACAAACAAACCTTGAATTGCACCAAACCTAATTAGAACAGACACAATTGCTTACTGCCAGACTGCTTGGCACCTTTTAAATGACCACCAGGTCATCAAGCCCAATTCCTCACAAACAGCTGCCTCTTAATTGTCTTGCTAGCAGAAGTTCAAACTGAAAACTGTTTACAGAGATAACTAAGGCAAAGTCATAAAATATTACTTCAAACCAATATACTACCAGACAAATTAGTAGTATTATCAAAATTTTACATCTTGGCCTCTCCAGCAGACACATGCAATACCGCAAGCTTCAATGATGGAGGGGACTCCTGAACAGATGCAGCTAGCACAACCTGTGGGCGAGTTCTCATAGGTACCATGATCATGAGAACAAGCTCCACATTAGCCACCAGGATGCACATTTGAACAGGCTGCATATGCATCTGCTTCTATGGTGGGAGGGCAATCCCACAGAAACACTGTTAAGAGAATTACAGTGGTAGCAACTTTTCAGGACTCACTCAGGTGTATCTCATAACGCTTCCACAGAGAGTATGAATATTAATGGCATGAAATGGGCTCTTTGGTGCCTTGTCTGTGTCATTGTTACCAGGACATAGCAACAGAAACACAACATTCTACCTACATGAGAAAACAAAATGGCCGGGACCACTATTTGGCTGTTGCTGGAGGACTACTCGACACCGAGTGACACTGAAGTAGTGTTGGTGGATGGAAAGGATAGCGGGCTATTTGCATGGCAAGAGTGAACTGCAGGATCACCAATCTCTAGTTCAGAGGCCAGGGTTTTCCTGCTATCCTGTCCAATGTATTGGCTGCTCAGTCCAAGCTGTGGATCGTCAGGCTGTGCTGCTTCACCTTTTCCTGTGTTGGGGCAGAGTGCTGGTCTAAAAGGTGCTGTTGCAGTTCCACTCATCCTGCAGGGCTATGTTGCGACATGCAGCCGACCACCACCATGTGGGAAAACCGTGAAGGGTCATACTGAAGGGCTCCACCCCGTCTAATCAGGGCACTGCAGCCATATCTTCAGGAGGCTGTTGGCAGCTCCCCAGTGGTGGCCTTTATGGTGTCACAGTAGCTAGCTGTTGGATTGATCCTTTGCCTCTGTGGAGTTTCTCTCAGATGCAGCAGCCATTGGTTGAAAAAAATTTCTTGTTGATCAGAAGCCATCTACAGAAGTTGTATGGTAGGATGAATATCAGAACTTCAGAATGCATGCACAGTGACTACTGACAGCAAGGCTGGCACACTCGTGAAGGTAACAATCAGCTTCGTCACACATTTTGAAAGTTTGGAACCATTTCTTGTTGATGAAAATACTGGGTTGTTTCATCGGGGCCTTAATGGCCAAATGGGTGCAGTCCATCACACTGAGGCAATGTTCCATGAAGACAAAGTCCGCAGCCCTCCATACCTACAGACTGTACCTGTGCCAGGCGACTACAGGGCACTTGTCACCTGATGTCGGTGCTGTCGGGCAGCCGTTAGCTATATCCCATAGCTGTCCTCAGATCAAGCCAGAGGGTAATACATCCAAAGTGACTGTCAGGTTGAAGGTAATAGATGTTCACTGCTCCTGGCAATCTGAGGTCCTCCAGCAGGACAGTATATTGATCAGCCACAACCTGCCTTGAAAGGAGGTGGGGCGGCATTGTGGCTCAGCGGTTAGCCCTGCTGTCTCACAGTGCCAGGTTCGATTCCACCCTCGGGCAACTGTCTGTGTGGAGTTTGCACATTCTCCCCGTGTCTGCGTGAGCTTCCTTTAGTTGCTGTGGTTTTTTCCCACAGTCCAAAAATGCACAGATTAGATGGATTGGCCATGCTAAATTGCCCCTACTATGGAAGCTAGGTGGATTAACCATGGTAAATGTTGGCTTATGGGGATAGGGTGAGATGCTCGTCAGAGGATTGGAACAGACTTCATGGGCCAAATGGCCTCTTTCTGCACTGTAGGGATTCTATGAAAAGGCTTGTTGGTACACTTAATGTCACTCTGCCCCTCCTGTCATTCACCCTGCAGCTCTACATCCTTTGTACACCAGGGGACAGCATTTACTTCTGGGGCTGCTGCTCCTGCGCAATTCTCTAGCCCAATTCTGAGTAGATAGTTTTATGTTCAAACACAGCCTCAATTACTGGGCCCTCAGCTGTAAAATTTCCTTGGCACCATTCCAGTAACTCAGAATGAGTCAGATTGTAAAATGCACTCCCATTTTCAGGACCTCCAATCAGAGAGCTCTGCACTATGATTAATTGATGGCTCTCCGTGCTGCTCCTATTTGCTGATTCCCCTTTTATTTTCGAGGAATGAATAGCTGCAGCTTCAGTCAATGTTTTCCTCCCGTACAGCCATCCCATCTGGATGAATGCGGAGCTGACAGAATGTAGTACCCAAGTGTTTCTGGCCAGATTGCACAATGCTATCAGTAAAATTCCTGTGTGCTTGCTTCATCACCCTAATTCCCATCTTCCACTATCAGGCGTGTGGTCAAACAGATCAGCAGCTTCTACCATCGCCGCAGGAGATCCCTGATTTTGGCATTAGATCAATTCCTGTCCTTGTCCCCCCTGGATCATCCTACCCTTAGGCTGCCCCAACATCCAGGAGTACAAACCAGCTGGCGAAGACGCGCAAATATTTCCAATGGAGACTTTTGTGGTTGAATGTACATTTGAAAGAAATGCATTGATGAAAAACTTAAGGAAGCTCATTCCTATTGTGTCTTCCATATTCCCTAGATGCTGTAAAGTGCCGTACATCCATTGGAGTTTTTTGTGAACTGGAGTCATGATTGTTATTTAAAGAAAAGCTGCAGCTAATGAATACAAATGAAAACCCTGCAAATGACAATTCAGTTGGATGAACTGGATCAACTATTTTTGATGACAGTCAAGGAGAAATCTCAGTCAGGACAGCAGGAAATCTCTACTCTTCCTCCATTTCAAATAAGGCGGTGGGATTTTTGACTTCCAGCAGAGTATGTATAAGTTTAACATCTCGTCTGAAAGTGGCAGCTCTGATGTGAAGCACTTATTTGGTACTGAAACAAGTCTCAGTTTAGATTATGTGCAAAAGTCTGAAGAGCATGTACTTGAAGCTTGAACCTTCTGAGCCAGAACCAAGACTGCTGGCAAATGAACCAAACTAGTAGAAACATATAAGTACAATAATTTACATCTATAAAGGATTTAACTGAAGATTCAAATGGTTCCTGTAAATATATCTGAATATATCTAAAGTGCCAGAAAAGGGAAAATTTTGTCCTAGTTTAATATCACTGGTACTTTGTAATTGACCACTATAAGACATGTGCAGGTACCACAGAGCAATGTTGCCCTCTCTCTCTCTCTCTCTCTTTCTCTCTCTCTATCCCTCTATCCCTATACAGAAATCTTAGCTTCTTACATCCTGACATTGAAAGAGGCTAATTCTATAGTTCATTATGCAGGGAGTAACAAGTCACAGCACTTCTTAATATGAAAAGTCAAATGAAATCTTTCAGTCCTGCATATTTTAACCTGGCCTTTGCGATTGTCTTTATTCTAATTTAAGTACTGTGGGCAACATTTGTGGCACAATACTTATTGTCCAACCCTAGTTGTCCTGGGGGCATAAAGAACCAATTCGATAAAGCTTGTCAAAACCGCATCATGGTCTGGATGCTAAAGGTGGCAGGTTTCCCTCTCTGAAGGAAAGTAGTGAGCACTTTGGAACTTTTGCTACAACCTGGCAGGTTTCATCATTAGTTTCCTGCTCTTAAACCATATATGAGACACTGTGACATTCTCTGGAGCTCCACACTGTCTAACTATAAACCTAATTAATTTTCTTTGTGAATAAAAGGACACAAGTGGGAATTTGATGGAAGCATAAAGATCAGACAGATTTAGATAAGGCTGGCATTATTTTGCTGTATCCACTACCTGATGGTACAAGGACTCAGGGACACGGATTTAAGGCTTTGGGTGTGATGTAAGGAAAAAAACTTTTTTTACACGATGGAACTTGCTGCTTACGGAGATGAGGGAAGCAGGACAATGAATGATTTCAAAAGGAGGTTGTTTGGCACTGAAGGAGCCTAAATTGCAGTACTATGGAGATAGTCAGAGAAAGGGACTGATTAGATCATTCCAGAAAGCAAACATGGACTTGGTCATCTGAATGCCCTCCTCTTGTGCCATAGTCAAAACTGATTTGCCTTGACCAGATTCATTTATTAGCCTAAATTTTGCCACGTAGTTGCAGTCAATTTTTCTAAGTTATCCCCATTACCAATATTAGGGACACTGTTCTGTAGTTGCCAGGTTGAGCTCTCTCATTTTTCTGAACAGCAATGCATCATTTATGATTTTCGGCTCCTATGGCAGAACCCCCACTTCTAAAGAGGGCTGGAAGATTTTTGTTAGGACCTCTGTAATTTCTACCTTTACTTCCCTCAATATCCAAGGATGTATCACATCTGAGCTAGATGATTTCTCTATTTTGAGCATTGTCAACAACTTAAATACCCACACCAGACTTTCATGTTAGTGGAAAATGGGACAATCCCACCACCATGATCCTTCCATTGTGATCTTATCTTTGTCTCAAGTCTGCTGGCATGCAGGATCTTCCAGGAGGCCTTGTCCCAGGCAAGCCATGTCCAGACCTGGCACCGTGACAGATGGTGAAATTTGAATGTAATACAAATTTGGAATTGGTGTTAGCACTGCTGTCTCACAGTGCTTGGGACCCGGGTTCAATTCCACCCTTGGGTGACTGTGTGGAGCTTGCACATTCTTCCCGTGTCTCCACGGGTTTCCTCCGGGTGCTCCGGTTTCATCCCACAGCCCAAAGATGTGCAGGTTAGGTGGATTGGTCATGCTAAATTGCCCGTAGTGTTCAGGGATGTGCAGATTAGATAGGTTATAGGGGGATGGGTCTGGGTGGGATGCTCTGACGGTCAGTGTGGACTTGTTGAGCCGAAGGGCCTCTTTCCAAACTGTAGGGATTCTATGATTCTATGATTCTATGAATTAGGAGTCCAACAATGACCACGAATCTATTGTCAATTATTGGAAAAACTGATCTGGTTCACTAATGTCCTTTAGGGAAGGGAACTGCCATCCTTACCTGGTCTGGCCTACATGTGACTCCAGACACATAGCAAAGTGGTCCGGGCAATTAGAGATGGGCAATAAATACTGGCCTAGCCAACAAAAGTCCACATCCCATTAATGAATAAAAAAACTTTTAACACATCCTTTTCCCTACCTCTTTACTCTCATCACTCTTGCCCCTCACTCTCACCATACCATCACCCCACAAATTTTAAAAGAATTGGCAATCAGGCACGTTACCAAACAAGTCACATAGCAGGTTGGGATTTTGTGTTTTGATTCCTTCCTGTAAGCAAACTTCTTTGATAGAATTAGCCAGGCAGCAAAATATTTTAACAAGTTCAGTGATTTATGTGTAATGATTGAAATAAAGGAGCTAAACCTTGGACAAAAATGCACCATATTTTATCACAAGACAGGTTCAGAAAAGTCTGAGAAAGTCTGCCTTTGATCCACAGTAGTTTCGCGTTATAATTCACAGCTTGCATTAATTAGACTATGCTGTTTCTAGAACTGGAAAGGTATTTTTAGGAACAGTTCTGTTATTTAACAATATGAAGTAAACTGAACAAACCTGTCAAAGTGAAGTTTGGAACATGCTTCAGCAAATATTTCAACATACCAGACCATGTTTATATATTTTTGAGGTCTCTGTATAACTATCCTACCAACATTTGTTCATTGCTGTGTTAACAAGTTATGAAATGTATAGGGATTGAAAACGTGCTGCCATTTAAACTGCTATAAACATGCAGTTGGAGCATGGAATGTGCTTGTCATCCATCCAGCCAGTAGCCAGCCTGAAGTACTAAATCATTAATGGCGATACATGGGGCCAAGTTTTACCAAAAATTGGCTAAGTGTAAATTTTGGGGAATTTCATGGAGGAGGGTGTTTCACCATGAGCTCTAATGAGTTTTCTCACACGATTTTATGTTCTTCCCCGCATTATGTATGTACCACACTTCTATGGTGCCATTCTCACACTGTCTTAGATTTGCTAGTACATAAGAGTGTTCACCATAAATAGGGCTTTTCAGGATTCCTGCTGAAGGTGCCATATTTAAACTCCAGCAGGGCACTATGTCACTCGCTGCCAGTCACTAACTGACCTTCAGTTGGAAGAACTGATCTGTAGATGGTCACCAGACGAGAAGTAGCACCCAATTTGTTGACAGGACCTGGAAGTCTTGATGCACATGGTGGCGGAGAAAAGAGGAACATCCTCTTTCCTCAGGAATGCCAGAGGAGACCATAGCACTAGACCCTGCCAGCCTGGTCTGTAGTTGGCACCCAGGTCAATGCAATATCCACATTCAGGAGGATTGCTGTGCGGTGCATAGAGGATCATTGGGGCTGCATGGAAATGTTTTTTACCTAGTGCACAACTGTGCTTGTAGACAGCTTGCAGAGAATTTAGCTTAGAGGACTGTTAGAGATCAGGCACCTATTCAACTCCACACAGGAGATGAACCTATGGTGTTTACCAGTAAAATCATCATTGATATGACAGTGAGCAACAAGCAGGCACTAAGGAAATTGACATAAAGATTGGAGGAATCCACTGACTCTATCTGTATCATTGTACCTGTGTATTCTGTGTATTCTATCTGTACTCTATCATGCTAATATCTGGCTGCCTCCATGAGCAGATTAGCAGCTACCTTGAAAACCCAGGTCCAACTCACTCAATGTCAACTGGATCTCTGCACAGATCTGCACTCCATTACTGCATCATTTGGTACTGAGTGCCAACAACACGGCAACAAAGGGATGAAGGGCTTTGACCTCATTCTAGATGGCCCATCCTCTCAAGGCTGGTGCCAGTGGGTACCCAACGAGAGGAGGAACCATAAATGGTCTCCTCAGGAGTCTCCTCTCAGGACTGTCCAGAGGTGTCCAGCTCTTCCACCTGCACCCTGTCTACAATCCCCCAAGCTGTGAGGGTTCAAGCCAAGGAGAGTAAGTCAGCAACTGGGCAGGAAACACACAGCATGCCTGGGCCCTCTAACCTCAAATGCTGCCCTGCACCCCCTTTGGATCGCATGCCCAAATCTGAAAGCCAACAGGGTCCAGTATAGGGCAGGCTTCCATCTACCCCAACTGCAGACACCAGGACTGCAAGTAGACATTGTGGGAGGAAAAACAACAGTGGTCTCGGTTTAAAACCATACATCTCAGTGACTCTAAAGACTGGTTAAATGTGCAACCTTGATTTCTGTACCAGACCTTGTCCCTTTTGAATGTGTTATCCATGCCTCGTGTGTGTGTGTGTGTGTGTGTGTGTGTGTGTGTGTGTGTGTGTGTGTGTGATATCATTTTTTTTTGTTATTTTCCTGGGCTGTTAGTAACCCTTACTAATTGGTTCCTTCATTTTCTAGTGAGCTACTAATTAATTGCACTGTGATAGTTACATGTTGAAAAGAAATATAAAATATTTGCTGCCAAGGGGTTAAAAAGAAGGGAGCCTATTTCCCCTCTTTAACTGGTCATAACAATATCAATTTACGTTTTGAAAATTACCATTGAATTTTTCTCCCTCAGAGAATATATTCCAGATCATCACAGCTTGCTAAATTAAATATTTCTCCATGTCAGTTTGGCTGATCTTCTGACTGAAAATCTGAAAGCAACTTCCTTGAAACATTATTTATTATAAGCACAGTTCCAAACAATGTAGACACAATGCAGGTCCCAAATGTGGTCACGACTGAAGTTTCACTCCATTATATTATTATTGTGTTAATATTGTAGTTTCTTATCTAGAATACAGGTCTGATTTGCTTTGATGAGTCCGTATATACTATTCATCTGTGAAAGGGCAGCGATAATATTTTATTTGGTTTGTAGAAGAAACAGCAGGATTAAGTGCTTTAATGCCGAACACAATCAGTCTAATCAAATGGTTTGATAACTTACTGCTCAATGAATCTTCATCAATGGAACGCAACTGACATGCCAATGTCACATTTTTGAAATAAATAATGAACAGTGTTGGGTGGAAAACAATCTGCTAGAACGTTAGTAAAAACTTGACTGATTTCAATTCTTGAAGCATGTGGCCAAATTTAGAAATTACAAGTATTTTTTAAAAAAGTTGACTACACCTTAAGCCTTGTGTAAACATTTTTTTCTGTTGGCACAAAAATAATCCTCCATCTCTGGTTCTTAGCTTACATGTTTTTTTCCCACGGTTTCTGCAATGCCAGATTTCCATGTTAACACATTGCAACAGTTGAAAGTAATACCACCTGGTGTTATTAAAGTGAAAAAGTACATTCATTAATGTCTATGTTTTCCTTAACACTGCTGTCCTCGATTTTACCCAGCTCCACCCATCTTAGTTACAGAGTGCAATTCTGCTGCTCATAAAGCCAATTCCTTCCCTCTTGTAATATAACAGTCAATTTTATAGCATGTTGTGAGTATTTGTTAAGATGGCTGAGCGATATGTGGTCACACAGGAGAAAAAGTATTCCACCCAAGGTGAAATGAGAATCACGCTAGTGAATCGCAAGAGGCCTATTTGCATGCAGTAATGTCTCATTATTACATATTCCACCATAAATTTCTATGTGGTTTTCTTATTCACCCATATAGCAGAACAAAACCCGATGGCAACAATTCACAAGATGGAAGTCAGAGTGGACCTGAATGCCCCAAATTGCACTTGTTCTTTCGGGTTTCTATCTTGGACCCCACATTCTCAGGGCACGCTCCACGGGCAGCAACTGCCTGCACCCTCACCTGCAGAGTTTGGTATCAGACAAGCATCGGTCTCATTACTTTATCACATCTCCGAAATCACATCTCTGACTCATTCAGAAGACAGTTCTTCACTTTAATGCTGCACTTTAGAGCACACCAACACATTGCATTGCAATGCTGCTGTCAAGCCATGTTGCATGCAGGGATAAGCTCCCAGCTAATTAATTTTGAGCAGGCACTTCACAATACTCTTTGCTTTCTCTTTTAGTGCCTACTTGGATACTCACAACATCTCTGCCATGCTTTGTCTTGCCTTACCTTACCTTTTTGAGCTTAACCACCCCACTTAGAACTAACAGACTTCTGTTTTGTCTTACATCTTAATGCGGACACAAAGCCAGGCAGGTTGTCAGCAGCGATAGTCAAATGTTGCTATATGACACAATGATACACCAATGCCATGCCTACAGCATGTGCCAGCAGCTAACGTGGCAAGCATACTGCTTGTGTTTCACCCAAATAGGTAGGTCTCTAAGTCTGGAGGTAGCTTGGGGAGAAGAGCAGCTGCATAAAATCATTGGGTGGGACTATAGAGTCATACATCATGGAAAGAGACCCTTTGGTCCAAAACAGTCCACATTGACCACATTCCCAAACTAAACTAGTCCCACCTGCCTGTGCTTGGCCCATATCCCTCCAAACCTTTCCTATTCATGTACATGTCCAAATGTCTTTTAAGTGTTATAACTGTACCTGCATCCATCACTTTTTCTGGCTGTTCATTCTAAACATGAACTGCTCTCTGTGCAAAAAAAAAATTACCCCTCTTGCCCTTTTTAAATCTTCCTCCTATCACATTAAAAATATGCCTCCTAGCTTTGAACTCCCCGACCCTTGGGAAAGGACTATTGCAGCATTTCCAGTCTTTTCTTTGTATCTCAAAGCCTCTATTCCCTACAACATTCTGGTAAATATTTTCCGAATATTAATAATATCCTTCCTATAACAGGGCAACCATAACAGGACACAGTACTCCACAAGAGGCCTCATCAACGTCCTGTACAGACTCAACATGGTGGAAAGTCCAAAGCTGATTGAGTTTATAGAGAGGGCAAGGTAGAACGCAACACTAAGAATTGAGAAGATCACATAGATGGAGAGGATAAACCTGTGACTCACTCTGCAGAGCTACCAGTGTTGCCTTTCAGCCTCATTCATATTGCAACTGCGCAGTCAAAATAGTAAAGGGTTGCCACAACACCTGGCTTGGGCAGAGTAAATGTTTTTATTTGTATCTAAGGGAATGGGCTCACTTTAATATGATGTGAAGTGTTTCAAAAGGCAATAACATAAAAAAAAACTCATCTAGCACAAGTTAAAGACATGTTTTAACAAGTACAACAAATATGGAGAATGCTGGAGAAACTCAGCATCTGAGTCTGGCAGCATCTATGGAGAGATGTGTATGTGCCGGAGTACGATCTCCATGGCAGCTGCCAACCTGTCCATGGAGGTGGCCAGATGCTCACGTGCCAGAGGCAACATCATTGCAAACATCATTGGTGGATCAGCCAACATTTGAGTCAGATTCTTGAGTGTCTTCAACAAACCTGCCACCTGCTCGTGTCTGTGCATTTGGAAGAAGTTTCCAATGACTGACACTGGGGGGGTCTTCCATGCGTGGAGCTGAGCAGCTGCCTAGTCTCTGGCAATCCTAAGTGCCAACCATCTGGTTGCTTTTTCCTTGACCAACTGCAGAGATGTGGCAGTGAAGTGCTCTAATCCTTTCCTTTGGTAATCTCTGAGCTGGAGAACAATGTTAGGCCTTGAAAAAAGTGTTCCTCTAACAAGGTCTATAGCAACTGACAGGGAAGACAAAATTTGTTGTTGTATCCTGGCTGAATAGATGGTCATTTTGAACTTATTGAAGGAATGCATTGAAAGAAATGACTGGAGATTTATGGACTTTTCTATTCTTATAACCGTATAATGATAGAAAGATAAAGTTTCAGATCACTTTGCACCATTAAATATTATCTGTACTTTGTTTAAATACACTGAGTTCAACCGTCCTTGTAAAGAAACACAAAAGGAACCAACAACCTTTGAGCTGATTGGGCTAATGTCGAAAATCCTGCTTGTTAGGTCAGCTATAATTGTCTCATGGGTTATAGGAACACATCACTGTCAATAACCGAACATTTGTCTGTTCAACAATGCCGTCCTAAACTTTGATGACAAAATGACTCAAATGTTAGTTTGATGATAAAAGGAATCTTCATTCAGTTATTAACTGCCAGTTCTGGCAGATTCTTGAGTAGGTTGGCTCAAGTTATACCATTGTCATGCCAAATGTTGAAAGGTCACAGCCCAGGCAACTTCAGAGGCCCAAGAAACAATCTTTTGACACAAATGTCCCGTAGATTACATTTTCAGCATTCAAATAGACAAAAAGACAAATTTACAAACGAACATGTTAATTCAGTCTTTCACATTCAGGACAGTGATCGCCCATCCATAAGATGACATGCTGGGCAAACTTTTAACTGTCATAAGAGTAGAGTTCAAGTGCAAGGAGGAGTTTAAAACTCCAAAATGCGGCATTGGGCCAGAAACCCAACATGATTGCATGTTTTTCTGGGTTTAACATAGACAGAGTGGCAGGTGAGTAAGGAACCCTTGTGAGCCAATTAACTGAGGATTTAATACAGCGTGCAATATTAGTGAATGGATTTCCTGAGCAGTGTATGTTTGTGAGACTCAGTAAGGTGAAGCACACGGAAGGCAGCTATTTCAGTGAAACTGGCAAGCTGGGAAGCCTTTAAATAATGAAATTAAATAGCTACAGCCATACCTAGAAGGTTTTCTGCTCATAGCACTTCATCCCAGACTGTGCTGTTACTGCTTGTCAGGTGATTTCTACCTTCTTGGAACTCAGGTCATCTGTCTTGAATGTCACTCACATGGATGTGCACTGGTGTGCTGCCAACTTTCACGGTGGCATAGGAACAGCTTCTGCTACTCTAAATCCCTGATGAGAAACAAGAAGATCGGCATCAGCAGCAATGTCCTGTTAATGATAATGGACTGATGATCAATTGCTCATCAGGGATTGATAAATTCTGTTGATTAGTTTATTTAAAACAGTAATCTTCATTACTAGCTTTGAAGCAGATATTACAGCTAACCATCTGATCTCTGTGTGCAGTTTGCACACTCATAGCAGATTAACTACCAGACATTGTCGCAACATTGTGTACACATAGTGCATAGAGTTCTGAAAGATGAGCCTTCTTCATGGCAAGGTACATACACAACATCCGTCTTCTTTCCAAAAGAAAGTTTAAATATTAACAATAGCTTGTCTCTAAAATATAAGCAGCTTGCTGATCCATTCGGATCTCATGATGATCACTTTTACTGATGGTGTAATGGAATTCCACTGTCATCAGTCATATTATTTATCATTCCAGATTGTGTCATCACGTTTTTCTTTCATGGACTGCAGCTGTTGTATCAATATATACTTATCCTGATGCTTTACAGCCAAGTTTTTTGTTCCAGATTATCATTCCTTAAGATGTTTGAAGTGGTTCAAATCTTCTCAGTATTTACTGTCAGCTGCCAGCTCATTTTAAAGCTTCTGGTTTTGCATCATGGATTTTTCGAATTTGGTGAATCCATACTGAACTCAAAACGTTAACTCTGTTTCTCTCTCCACAGGTGTTGCGGACCTGCTGAGTTTCTCCAGTATTCCCTGTGTTTGTTTCACTTCATACTTATGTCCATCCTTTTGTGGATCTTCCATGCTTTAAGTCTTCAGTTTGCCTGATAAGTCTTTCTTGAAATCTTCCCTGTGGATGGATGTAATCACTAACTCAACAATTCTGTTTGCTGAGATAAAAGGCACTGCAGATGCTGGAGAATCCGAGATAACAAGCATGGGGCTGGATGAACACAGCAGGTCAAGCAGCATCATAGGAGCAGGAAAGCTTGACGTTTTCTGATGAAGGGTTTAGGCCCGAAACGTCAAGTTTTCCTGCTCCTATGATGCTGCTTGACCTGCTGTGTTCATCCAGCCCCATGCTTGTTAATTCTGTTTGCTAGCTCCTTATCTAAAAAATCATATATCAAGCCTTTTGTCTTTGTATCTGCTAATTAAGTGGTCTATGGATTCTGTAGGCTTCTGCCAAAGTCACATCAATTCTGATCAATGAATACAAAAGTTCAATCAGATTCTTGATTAATCTTCTTCTATGGCCCATTTGGGACAGAGAAAATGGATGAAGAGATTCAGATACGGTACTCCCTGGAACAAGACCTCCTTCCCAGTGGACGAGGTGGGCTTGTATTGTCAATAGGGCCATAAAGTTTGCTATCTTCTAAGAGAAGTATGTGAGGTAGGACCAAGACAAAGGTGAGTCAATGTTGACTATTCAGTTAGGATGTGAGGATGTGCCTGGGGAGAGACAATTCAGTGGAGCTGAAAGGTGTTTTGGCCTGGTGAGGGTTGTGTTGGAAATTATTGAGAAAATCAGAGTGGAGGCTTGGTACCTGAATGTGTTATGCCACTCACCTTACCTGTCCTTGAATCTCTTGTGATATTCCCCGGGTTCAAGGAGCACCATAATCTTGTTGCTCACTTCTTTGAGTACTTCTGTCGAGGCCTGCTTAGTTGGGAGGCTGTTCTTCCTCATGTCCTTGAGTTAGTTCCTTAGATCCTGTAACAGGATGTACAGGTAAGGGTCTGAGAACTAGGATTTGTGGGAGGGAAGTTGATTGTTTTGAGGTGCAGCAATCCCACAACTTTCCATTCCTGTGCTTTCTGCAGTCACAGGTTTCAATCTACAGTCTCATTCTGAAATCTGCCAGGGTTCCCTTTATCTACAAACCCTTCATTTGACAGATACGGCATTTTGCTCACCTTCTCTGATTAGTCTCAAAACTCAAAATCAGGATGATAATCAGGATGGAAGCATTAAATACCTATGTCAAAACCCATTGATGAAATAGACATTTCCCTGATCCATGACCATCATCCTCACTGAGTGCCGGTCTGCCCTGTTCATTGAGTCAACATGTTTGAACGTGCCAGCCAGATTCAGCAACATACCAAATTTCTAGGATTTTCAGAACGTTGAAGAGGTTAGGCTGCAAGAAAAATACATAGGTCCTCATAGAGCAACTCAAGATGTCACCCCTGAGCAGGAAGTGGATCTCAATTTGCGGCTTTCCACACACTAGAACAGTGCATGAACAGTGCAATGAATGGAACTTGATGGAATTATCTGTTTAATTTGAGCCATTGAAGAAATTGCAGAAATTTTCTGCAAATTATTGGCTGCAAGTGATGCCTGGTGGATCAGTATTCATGTATGATAAGGAAGCGAGTAAACAAAGAGAAAGTCTTCTCCCATTTCTCTCTCTGCAACGTACTGTAGATCATGGCCACTACCCCATTTTCTAAATGGCAAAAATTATATTTAGGCTAATACTCGTTGTATGAGTTTGCCAAGAAATATTACATTAGGAATTGGCCGTAATTTATCACCTCAGATATGCATTTTTACTCATCCTATAAGTTGGTGCATGGGATCCAGCAGGTTAAAAAAATGGTCTATGTTGTCGAGAAGGTTTGTGGGAATTTAAGATGCACTCATGCAGAGCTGACCATGCATAGTGAACAATGAATATAAAACAGATCTGCCAGCAAGAAGAATGAAGTATGAAGCAGGCTTCACGCTAAAAATTGTAACATTTGCTAACTCATCAAATATCTGTGCTTTATGGCAGGAATTCAGTGTTAATGAAAACCTGGTGCAAAAATGGAAGATGAAGAAAAATCCAACCTGACTAAAATACTCAAATCAAATCCAGCATGAGAACAGGGACTAGCCAATGGCTTGATCTTAAGAAACGTCAGAATGCGTTCTTGAAACTCATCAGGTAATTACATCATTAGCAGAAATACAATGCTATTTATGTACTTAAATGTGTGAAATCAAACACTAAGCATGCAAAGATTTTAGAGTGGGAGCTAGTTTGAATGGTCACTTTATGAAACAAAAATATCTAATGCTTTGGTAGATCATTCCAAAAATAAGAATATTTATTTCAATAGATGAAGAGGAAAGGGATTTATTGTGAAGGGATTATTCTGAAACTGAAAGCATCAAATCTGATCCAGGGTGGGAATCTTATGGTGAAGTCAAATGACTTAGAATTTACCTACAAAGATACAAACAGACAAATTAAAAGCAAGAGTAGGCCACTCAGCTCCATAATGCTGCCTGCCGTTCAGTAAGATCATAGCTGATCTGATTACATCATATTCCCACCTATCCCCAACAACCTTGCACCCCCTTGGTTATCAATAATGTGTCTATACTCGCCTTAAAAATATCCAAGAACTCCGCTTCCACTGCCTTTCTGAGAAAGTGAATTCCGAAGGCTCATGGGCCTCTGAGAATAACAAAAATCTCTTCTTGTAGCTTAGGAGCTTATTTTGAATCAGTGACTGCTCCCACAAGAGAAAATATCCTTTCCGCATTGACCCTGTCAAAAACCCTCAGGATCGTACATATTTCAATCAAGTTGGCTTGGAGCAGTCAGAGTTAAGATCTTCTTGTCGTAATGGGTGAGGAGCCGAATTTCAGGCAGCCACTTTCTGCCCTATTGTGTACTGCTTTCCTCCTGGAATGAGCGAGATGCAGGTATAAAGGCAGATAAGAATAAGTGGTGCAAGCATATAGGCAGTGCAGAGGTAGTCAAGGTTGCAATGTCGGGTGTTGGGGTGGGTGACTGCGGACAACTGGGAATGTTGCAGGCAATAGTGAAAGTCGTACGGCATGAGCCAAGGTGAAAAGGCAGCTGTATTAGCAGGGATAGAGTGAATGTAAGATGTTGCACAGAAGATGCTAGCAGAGTCAAAAAAGTCATTGACCCTCTTCTTACATTGTTGTGCATTCCACCAGGTAGCTTAGACCGCACTCGGCTGAGAGGCGAACCTCAGACCAGGATGGCAAGGCCTGTTGTTGTGGCCTTGACTACCAGGCCTTAGTGTAGTTGACGTCTCGTCTCAGCACCATCCCTTCCACCAGGAACTCCAGATCTCTCCCGCAAAGCAAGTTGCCAATTTTCCCTTCTCCACCATATCTGACGCATATATCAGAAATAGGTAGGCAGCTCCAGACTGACAATACTTGTCCAGGTGCCTATGACCTTCTAAAAATGGCACTGGTTACATGGATTCTGGTCCATTCTGGCATATCCCCACTGTGGTGAGTTGTTTTGGGTATGGCAAGTGGTAGAGTGGGGCTAGAATTGAGCAAGAGGGTACCATAGGGCAGGCTAGGTAGTTAATGAGGCAATTTTAATAAAACACAACAGGGGATGTCCTTCATGAAACTCAAAGGAACTCTCACATGGCCAAATAAATCTAAGATTCAGCCCACAGTTTTTGGCCATTAATGTTTTCAAATAATTTGTCACTGCAAAAGTTTACAAACTTGAAACCTTGCAGTCTCATTCTTTGAGCTACTAACTGAAAGATCAAATAGCTTTTAAAAAGTTGGCCTCTATGGAGATGATAACAATGTTTGCCCACGCAGTTCTGGTATTGTCCTCGTAAATCTTCAAAGTAACATTTTCAGGGCTTCTATATTCTTTCTATTATGTTTGAACCAGAACCAGAACTATAGTAGATGCCTGAGTCAAACTGTGATCTAACTAAGGTTTGATATGGGTTTAGCGTAACATCTCTACTTTTCAATTCTGTCCTATAGAAATAAAGCCTGGTACTGGGTTTTCTTATCTTTTGGCCTGACAAACCTGTGATGTCCTCTTTGGTGATTAATGAATTTGCACTTTGCCTTTGTTTGCCGTTGATGCCTTTGTTCCTCTACCCTACCTAACCTTTCACCTTCCATGTAATAATTGACATCCCCATTATTCTAACCAAAGTGCAATAGTTGGTGTAGTACTGAAAGCATCAGAAGAGAAAGACATGCCTGCACACCCTAATCACCATGGGGGACAGTGTTAATAGGGTGCCCAGCATGAGGGTTGAAAATGTTGAAACTGACAGTATTGTCATAGTTAATCCTATTTCTCACATCCCATTTCCCTCTCATCACATGTTCTCTTCTGACTTACAATCAGTGGGTGGTGTGAGCATGCACTTACTTTCTCTCCTCACTCCCTCACACAGAACAACCATATGCTTGATTCCTCTGCTAGTGTTTGGCAAGAATGACAAACATGTAGCTGTCTTTCATATTAAATAGAGAGCATCAGTGACCTCCTTTTGGCAGCAGTGGATGGGAAATTGCAAGATGTTACAAATAGCTCCAGCTCCAGCTTGGAAGGAAGTAGACACATGAAATGTTGTTGCTATGACCACCTTCACTGAAAACATGGTCCTTTTACTGATCTAAAGTTGCAGTTGTGGCAGTAGCAGGTGGCAGATTTCTGTGAGATATCTTTGCCATTTCACACATTTTTTTCTCACTGATGCTCAAGTCGGAGAATTGCTCTCAGCACCCTGGGTGGATCTGGCCTCCAGCTAGAGACCCTTCTCCCCCTCCCTCCTCATCTAACAGTTTGTGTCCCTCAGTGTGGCCTCTGTTCATTCTCGACCATCATGTTGTATTCCAAGGAGAATGCTTATTAGTGCCCCGTGTAGGTCAACAGATTTGTGCAGTTCCAATGAAGTCAGGACAAGGCCCTGCCACATCGCTCCCTGTGAACATCTACAACTTGAAGCAATTATTGAGTCATAGAGATGTACAGCATGGAAACAGATCCTTCGGTCCAACTCGTCCATCCTGAATTAATCTAGTTCCGTTTTCCAGTATTTGGCTCATATCGCTCTAAACCTTTCCTATCCATATACTCCTCCAGATGTCTTTTAAATGTTGTAATTGTACCAGCCTTCACCACCTCCTCTGGCAGCTCATTCCATACATGAACCACCTTCTGCATGAAAAAGTTGCACCTTAGGTCCCTATTAAGTCTTTCCTCGGTCACTGTAAACCTACGCCCTCTAGTTTTGGACTCCCCTACCCTGGGGAAAAGGCCTTGGCTATTCACCCTATCCATGACACTCATGATTTTATAAACTTCTTTAAGATCATCCCTCAGCCTCCAATGCTCCAAGGAAAATAGCACCAGCCTATTCAGCCTTTCTTATAGCTCAAACCCTTAAATCCTGGCAACATCTTTGTAAATCTGTTCTGAATCCTTTCAAGTTTAACAACATCTTTCCTATAGCAGGAAGACCAGAAATGAATGCAATTTTTCCAAAAGTGGCCTAACCAAAGTCCTAGAAAGCACCAAACACTTGTTAAATTCTAGCAACAGCTGAAAGAAGCAACCAGTCTGTTTTTATTTGCCAATCTGGTTGGTTGGAATTGTGAGCATCTTATTGTTGAACAGTAGATGTTCAACAGTGTTGGCTTAAGGTAGGGTCTTGGCTGGAGCATTGAATTCTAAAATGGACCTCCTGATGTCAAATACCACCATATGCTGATTGACATCATGATTGTATGCTTACAGCAGATGTCTTCGCACATGCGTTAGACCCCATTTTATGGCTAATTAGCCCAATTACTCACTCTAAAGGTCTTCAGCGCTTGCCTAACTCTTCAGCTTCACAAAGTTCATCTTCAGTTCCATTGCCTGCCTTCAAAAGAATTTAATCGATGATGGATGCTTTCAGTATCAAATGAAGAAACTCACTGAAAAAGGCAACAAATGAAAAAGCACTGAGGCATGGATGAGGAAATGAACAATATTTTACACTTGAAAGAATTGACATTTATTATAAAGCACATTTAATGACCTCAAGATGATGCAAAGCAATTTACTGCTAGTATGGTACATCTGGAGTTGTAGTCATTGTGGCAATGTGGTGTGATGAGGAAACTGTTAGAATCCATAATTAAGGATAAGGCAACTGAACACCTTGAAATTTTTCTATTAATCAGAGAGAGCCAAATAAACCTCATTGAATTTTTTTGGAGAGGTGGCAAAGGTAGTGAACAGGGAAATGTCTATGAATGTTGTATATATGGACTTTCAGAAGGTATTAAATAAAGTTCCAGATAAGAAACTATTAACTAAGGTAGAAGCCCACGGAATTGAGGGCAAATTATTAACTTAGCTGGGAAATTGTTTGAGTGGCTGGTGACAGAAAGGAGGGATAATGAGTAGATACTCAAATAGGCAAGATGTGACCAGCGGTGTCCCACAAAGATCAGCGGTAGAACCTCAATTAATCACATTATTTATTAAAACTTGGATAAGGGCATAGAAAGTCATTTATCCAAATTTGCTGAAAATCCAAACTTAGTTAACATAGTAAACAATGCAGACAGTGGCATAAAATTACAAAGGGTTATTGATAGACAATAGGTGAATAGGCAGATTGAGTATGTAAGTGGCAGGTTATGTATTTTGGGAATTAAGACGCATAGATCTTAAAAATGCCATGAACAGGTGCAGAAAATAATCAAGAAGTCTAATGGAATGTTGGCATTTATATCTAGAAGACTGGAGCATAGGGACATAGAAGTTAGGCTGCAATTGTACAAATTCCATTCAGAGTACTGTGAGCAGATCTGGGCACCAAACCTTAGGAAGGAACTTCAGTTTCCAAGACTGATACCTGCACTTCAGGGTTAAATTATGAGGAGAGATTATACAAATCAGGCCTATTTTCCCAAGAATTTAGAAGTTAGGGAGTTATCTGATTGAAGTCTTCAAGATGTTAACTGGAAAAGACAAGATAGATAAAAATAAACTATTTCCACTGGTTAGGGACTGACGAACTATGGGGCATTGCCTAAAAAATAGGGCCAGATGGTTCACAAGATATTTAGAAAGCACTTTTACACACAAAGGGTGGTAGATGTCTGGATCTCTCTTCCACAAACAACAATTGATGCGAGATCAATTGTTAATTTTAAATCTGAAATAATAATTTTTTGTTAAGCAAAGGTCTTAGGGGACATGAGCCAAAGATAGCTATTTGGAGTTAGGCCACAGATTAGCCATGATCTCATTGAATGGTGTAACAGGTTCAAGGGGCTTAATGGCCTACTCCTGTTCCTAAGTTCCTACAATGTAGGAAACTCATAATCTAAATTTGCTTACACCGAGCTTCCATAAATGCCAGTGAGCTAAATGACCAGCTAATGTTTTTAGTCATGTTGACTGAGCGATAAATATTCACCATGTCATTTGAGAGAAATTCCTAGCTCTCCTTTGAGTACTAACATAGGATCTTTCACATCCATTTGAAAGGGCTGGCATTCTATTTTATTAGATTCGGATGTTACAGTCCAGCTCTTTCTTAAAAGGTGCAGTTGATTTCTAAACCAACATCCTCCTCTAATCTGTTCAACTTGGTGATTCACAGTGACATTCCTCACTAATATAGGGTTGGGTACAGGAACTCTTAAAAAAACGTTAAAATGAAATATCTATCCTTCAATACAATAACAGCTACCCACAGGATTTTGGTCAATTTCCCAGATTTGCACTAGCTGCCAGGATCAGGCAGCCAGGATCATGATAAGCAAATGTGGGGGCTGAGAATTGAGGATTGACACAGAAGAGCCAGAGACTGGAGGTAAGCACAAGCAGCAATGGAGAGATGTAGACAAATGTTAATGACAGATGGACAGAAGCAACAATGAATAACTTTAATACAGGGAGCTATGACCACAGATCATAACTTCAGGTCACCTGAGGACATATCAAACTTTAATTATAATGTTCTGAGGAAGGGTCACCAGACCTGAAACGTTAACTCTGATTGTGTTCTTTAAGAAAGAAAATGCCGCCAAATGTTCACGGCAGATGTAAATTCACTGGCTGCTGAGAGAGAGAGAGAGAGACGGAGAGGGAAAGACAGAGAGAGAGACGGAGAGGGAAAGACAGAGAGAGAGACTCTGCAATGTCACACTTAACAAGGTGTGATCCTAGTGTGTGGGCTAGTGTGCTGTGCTTCATGATTCTGAGAACAGCTAATTAAATATCCCTGCACTTCAGGTAGAACATAAAAGGAAACAACACTTTCTCACTCCGAGTGCTGCCAGTCAGCCATTGCTGACAAGAATCAGGATATGATGGTTTCAATCAACCTGCAAAGACAAGAATCTCAGAATCGACTGTTCAACTGCTATCATCAAAATACCGGTAATGTCCATTGCAGTGGTTGCAACATTCTAATATCTGCTCTTCATGAACTATTCAGAGAATGCTCCATTAGTTGAACTTCTCATGACTTGAATTCACTTTATTTTTAATCTCCGTACATGTAAGTTCTGTTGTTATTTGTTGTCACATTTACCAACAGATAAACTTACTAATTTTGTTAATTCAAGAAAGCCTGATTAAATTGGTTCCTTTTAAAATATAAGTTCGTTTGGGTCCTTGGAGAGAGGTGTCCACAGAGAAGGGATCCTTTGCAAATGAGCTTTGTTGCAACCTCAACTGAGAGGCTGGTGAATAACTAAGGGGAACCAGAACACTCCTCCTCACCTAGAAGCTTAACGGTTTAATATATCCCATCTGGAATCATTGCAAATTGGGGAATTTTGCATTGGAACTGACCATAAAAAGGGTCCTGAGAAGCATTCCTTTCCAGATCCAAAATGTCTGCTTCGAGGGTGAGTAGATAATGCACATATTTTGTCCTTACGTAATGCGGCAGCGGACAGTTTATGATCAATAATGTGTGCGTGGTTTCCCCTTATCATTCGTGGCATTAATGATTAGGAAGCAACTGGAAAGTGGGTGCAGTGGTGGAACAAATTTTTGACAATTGGCTGCTAAACTGGCATAGCTTGCTTGAAAAATCTGGCATTTGTTGAAACAAAACTTATTTATTTTGCATTTACTGACAGTGGATGCGAGCACTTAAAATAATGAAAGCTCGAATGATCTATGCATTGACCCACAGAATTCAAATTAGCCTAACAACAACCAAAAAGAGTCAGAATTACATTATTATAATTCTACCTCTGATCTTTGCTCCTTTTTGGCAGCTTGGGTTCACAGACTTGTTCCTTAAAAGTCACAGAATGAGGACAACTTCTTCAGTGAAAATGAAAGGTAATTGGATTGTCCCTTTAGTCATTAAAACATAATGTAAACATGAGGCTTTTATCCAGTTTTTGAAACTGTAATTAAATAAATAGCAGTTCTTAATCCAACAACATAATTTGGCCCAATAACAAATGGAACAATTCACGTTCCTCAAAAATGCATCATTTTGGCAAAATACTGCAACAAAATCTCAAGTAAAGTGGCATTTTATGCTGTCTGCCTGGCATGATAATTTAATAAATATTTATGATTAATAATGCTTTGACACAAGTATGACAAATTAGTATTTCACAAAAATTTAATTTTCAAAGAGTTTAAGTGTCCCTGTAGACAAGACAGCTCAATATTGTCTACAATTTAGAGGAGAGAATTGATAGAAGAATGTTGTACTGTTCAAGTCCAAGCCAAAGTCAACAATGGCAGGGATATGCAAAACATGATTATGAATTTGATTCCAATGTTATCATGAAAGTATTTCAGCAAGTGTAATTCGAAGTTCACAATTCTATACTCATTATCAGTGCCTCTTAACAAAACTCAGGTGGTGCCCCCAAACTTGCATTTATTTACCCACTGGGCAGAAGAAGGGCAGTAGAGGGTCAGGCCTTTGCATCCTGACTAATTTTATTTCTCATAAATCTCTAAAAACAAATTTGGGTGTGAAGCAGGCAGCCAACTTACTTTCACATATCCCCTGCCTGATCTCAGGGTCACTTAAATAAGGCAAAGAATGATGGACCAGTTCCGCTCCACACACTCGCCTAGCATAGGAGACCTTGTTCTTAAGAATACCCTGCAGAGCAAGACTGCCTGGGCATGAGAACATAAGACCATAAGATATAGGAGAAGAAATTAGGCTATTCGGCCCATCGAGTCTGCTCTGCTATTCAATCATGGCTGATAAGTTTCTCAACCCCATTCTCCTGCTTTCTCCCCGTAACCCTTGATCCTCTTGACAATCAAGAACCTATCTATCTCTGTCTTAAATATACTCAACGACCTGGCCTCCACAGCCTTCTGAGGCAATGAATTCCATAGATTTACGACTCTCTGGCTGGAGAGGTTTCTCCTTATCCCCGTTCTAAAGGGTTTCCCATTTCAGTCCACAATCAAAAATACAGAAAAATAAAAAGATATGGATTTTATAATGGTTATTGATAAATGTTGTTCTTATTTTTTAAATAGTCTCATCTTTAATGTACATGATTTGTAAATTCTTGTCTTAAAATGAATATTTAGATAGAAACACATAGAAAAGACCAGCTGGACCATCAGCCTGCTCACACAATGATCATAGAATCCCTACAGTATGGAAGCAGGCCATTTGATCCATTGAGTCTATCCCAACCCTCTGAAGAGCATCCCACCCAGACTCACCCCCTACCCTATCCCTGTAGCCCTGTATTTTCCATGGCTAATCCACCTTGCCTGCATATCCCTGAACACCACAGGCAATTTAGCATGGTCAATCCACCGAACCTGCACATCTTTGAACTCTGGGAGTAAACTGGTGCACCCAGAGGAAACCCACACAGAGAGAGGAAGGATGGGCAAACTCCACATAGATAGTCGCTGAAGGCTGGCATCAAACCCAGACCCCAGCCACTGAGAGCCATAGCGCTGCCCCAGGCTGATGGCTGATGTAGCTATTAAGGTCCTTTGAGTCCTCCTCACACAGATTTTAACCTCCTAGAAGAGACAAAAGAATCAAAGCTAAACGCAGGAGCAATTAAGGAAAAAGACATTCTGCAAAGTTCTTCTCCAGTTCCCTCAGGCGATCAGATCAAATGCAGAAGATCAGGTGAACTAAGCGTTATTGTATTTAACAGGCTGATGCAGGTACAATGGACTGAATGACCTCCTTCTGCACCACAACAATTCAGGTGATCTGTAAAACCACTCACCTTCAATATGAAGAAATACCTGCCTCATTCTAAATATGATCCAGTGGCTTCGTGAAGAGGCTGGCTGGACAGAAAAGAAAGCAGATGCCCTTTCCTTTTGCACGTGTCAGCTCTTGCAGCTTGGATGATCCATCTTTTCCAGGTATACGAGTCCATGAGTTGGACAGAATCGCCTCTTCGTTGGCTGCGGGAGACATCAAATATTTTCCACATATCTATCCCAGATCTGCTGATTGCAGACATCACATTCAATCACTCATTTGTCAGCTCCTCAACCAAAAATGGCTGTCTTCAGTAATTTGCACACAATGAAATAATTTCCTTCAGTGTTGATCATGAATTGTTTAGCCCTTTCTGCAGCAGTGTGAGTTTTTGCGGCTGTAATACATTGATATTTATGGGTGAAACTTTATGTGGGACAGGAGGAAGGAAGGAAAGTGAAGGACTTAATCCTGGTTTGTTAAACTAAGCAATCCAATTGTTGTAATATGCTCTGATTTGATGTTTTAATTGTTATTAATGATAATTTGCCATACAAAACACAGTCAATGCTGTTCTTACATATTAGCTGTTAATAATATGAGTTATTCAGGCATGTTTAGCACCAAAAGTGCTCTAGTATCCCCATGGGATGAGCTTAAAAGGGTAAAGTTGTTATGTAGAGCTGGGGGAATTATAAAATCTTGTACCTCATAGGGACCTCTAGATTCAGTCTCATATATCCACATTAGTAAAAGATGTGGTTTAAAGCTATTTTGGCTTATGAATGATTTATCTGGTGTAAAATAAGCTTTGTAAAATATGGGCAGGCTTGAGTTCCAATACATAATGAAACAATATAACCCGCAATTATAACCATTTAGATTTAATAGCCAAAATTTTCCCAAATTCTTTTTCAGTGTTGGAGCGGGTATGTTAGGAAGTGACTAAAATGCTGAACCCATTGGCATAGCTCAGCCTATTGATCACTGATCAGTTCATTAATAGCAGCGTAGAGGCGCGTTTCTCATGCCATCAGGAACCTTAACATGGACATGCCAGCCAAGCAGGGTACAACAATTTCTGGGATCTAAGAGGTGCCAATCAAGACTGTACTGGAGGAGATAAAAGGTACTGCAGATGCTGGAGAATCCGAGATAACAAGCATGGGGCTGGATGAACACAGCAGGTCAAGCAGCATCATAGGAGCAGGAAAACTTGACGTTTCGGGCCTAAACCCTTCATCAGAAAAT
>JAHRHZ010000030.1:6649204-6675737 GCA_024137785.1 Ginglymostoma cirratum | reverse complement strand
CCTTCATCAGAAAATCATTTTCTGATGAAGGGTTTAGGCCCGAAACGTCAAGTTTTCCTGCTCCTATGATGCTGCTTGACCTGCTGTGTTCATCCAGCCCCATGCTTGTACTGGAGGAGATCCAGTTGTGAGAAGGTAAGTCTTTTTTCTTAACCTTCTTGTCTCAAGATGGGACTCACAGGGAGAGGGGGTCGTTAGACAAGTCGGAGACAAGGGCAGGGGTCAGCTCCCTGAGACTACCACTTTGCCTGCCATCTACACTTCTGATTGCCCCAAGATTAGGGTAATTGGAGATCCCTCCCATACCACCCACACAGCAGGCAGATCGCATTAATTTTCCAGTTGGGAAACTAGCCACCTTTCCTACTGTCAGGGCATCAGGTGATTGGAGTGTTGGTGAGTTGAAGTCCTTAAGTGATCATTAATTGACCACATAAGGACCTGAATTGCTGGTGAGTCAAGAAAGTTACCTATGGACCTGCTTGACCACCATTTCATTGGAGAGATGGTGAGAAAGGGATGAGTTTCTCTTCAGGGCAAACTTGTCCAATTATTTCATCTTCTCACCATCTATCATTGGAGTAATGGTAAAATTCTACTCAATAAACTGTTGACACCAAAACTGAAGTGTTTCCCAAGGATTTAAGCCAGATAAAGAAACATCAAAGTAGTCCAAGAGAGGAGGTAGAAGTGAAAGTGGTGGAGGGAAGAAGTCATCGTGGTACACAGGTGTCTGCCAATCTATTCTTTGGGTGTATGACCATCTGGATTTCTATACCAAATAGTCTCACCAGGAACAATTGGTATTGAGGCACAGGTTATAGAAAATTCCATCATTGCACCATATGTTTGCTGTTGGAACCCCAGCAGATTATTCAAACCTTTAGGCTGACTATTCAATCCCAGAACTATCCTGACATGATAGAACAGACGGATTCTAATCTGCCAAGCTGGATGCAATTTATTGAATAAAGGTGCAGTATATATGTATCAATTAATGGGATAAAAATAGTCTTTATTGGACTGATTTATCAAGTGGAAACTGGAGGCAAAAGGATCAGATTTAAGGTGCGAAGTTTTGGTTCTGCAATATTGGGGCCAGTGTTTTGGCAGATTTTGCAGATAGTCTATTAGCTTCCTAAAACTGTTTGATCTCTTACATACGAAAATGAGGCAGGTCTAATGCCTGTTTTATGTTTCTTTGGTGAAATTGGTCAGCAACAGTGGAGCATGTAACAGCTTGCTCAGATCAGGATTCTCCAGCCCCATCAACACCTTTGCCCCCCAACTCCTTTATTCAGCCATCAACAAAATGTAAGTCATTTGTTTTGAAAAGAATAACAGCTGCCTTGGAACCAAGAGGAGCAGGATTCTTGTTGCATCTCCACAGCACTCACAATCAAGCCCATATCCATTGCCAGTCCATTCCTCCCTTTTTTGGGACTTAGCTTTGAGCCACTGTTAAGGCAAGTGGCTCAGTATTCAAGTCTTCAAGTGGGTAAGCTGCAGTTCCTGTAGTTGACCTAAATTCTTGAAATGAGGCCCAAGGAAATTTGGACTAACCTTGAGCCTTTACTGGGAAGGTTCTAGTCTTACTGCACTGATTCATTGGACCTAGACAAACCTAGATAAATTTCTACTTCAGTGTCCATCATCCACTGATTTTCTAGTTTCAGTCATGGTGTTGCAAATGGAGCAAGCATGCTTATCACATTTGGTACTGACTGGAAAATCAGCTGTCATCCAAAAGTGAGTTTTGAAGTTTATAATTAGGAGCGAAATTTTGCTGTGCACTCTTTTAAGAACGATTTACATTAATCCCACTGCACTGCTCTCTCCCCACAGTCATCCATTGTTTAACCGTTTTTTTCCAACTTTCTTTCAAAAAGTTCAATGTCTGCTTCGACTATTATCTGTAGCAAGTCATTCCATGCTCTAACACTCTCCATAAAGAAAGTTCTCCTCAACTCTTGCATCATTCTCCTAGTGACTACTTTAATTGATGACTCCCTGTAAATGACTCCCAAGAGGAAACAGCCCCCTCTTCACTTTATTAAAACACTTTATAATCTGAGCTGTAGGTTGTGCAAGGCCTGGAGGAGGCAGTGAAACAAAATGGCAAGCAAAACAATGGTATAAAATCTTTTTGCTGGTTGAGTAACATTCATGAAAGAGAAAAGCTGATTTTTATTCATAGATTCTGAAGTGCCTTCCTGCTTGCGCTGACTGTCTCTTAATCATCATTACCTAAGTCACATTTATCTCAGCAGATGGTCTCCTGTCAGAAGAACATCTTTAGAAGTAATTGTATCAGCCATTAGTGGGCAGCACCACATTGATGAAACTCCTGAGATGATTTCCTGACCTGCGGCTGTAACATTGACTGATGTTTGATTGTAACATCACTTAGTGACATAAGTGGGTAAGTGACATAAACCAGTATCTTAGCAGTGAAGTCCTGAGAGAGAGTCACCGTTTCCAAGGGCTCTTCTCACAGTATATTTTTCCGATGTGTTTCTTCTAACTGCTGCATGTTAGAATATCAATGTTGTTGACAACAGCTGGGTCTCTCATGTTTGTGTCTAGCAGTCATGTGGGAAGTCTAGTGGAAGTAAATCTAAGTGGCATGTACATCATTTTAACAGCTCTCCACTATCACCAAAGAAACCATGACATGGTCACGAATGAGTTTACACCCAATGCCCCCACATTACCTATGTAGTAGGCAGACAGAGGTCCTTCGGTAAACGTTAAACTGTTACATTTGAGATTGAACTGAGCTAAACCACTGACTTGGAAATTTCAGTATTGGCGAACCAAAAACTGTAAATGATTGCATAGGACTATTTCAGAGCCAGAAGGTTGGGGGCTCAAGTCATAGAATCCCTACAGATTGGAAGAAGGCTATTTGGTGCATCAAGTCCATGCCAACCCTCTGAAGAGCACCCGACCCAGACCCAAACCTCCATCCTATCCTTGTAATCCCACATTTCCCATGTGCGCCCACTTAACCTGCACATCCCTGAACACCATGGGCAATTTAGAATGGCCAATCCACCTAACCTACACATCTTTGGACTGTGGAGGAAACCAGACCACCGGGAGAAAACCCATGCAGACTCAGTGAGAATGGACAAACTCCACACAGATAGTCGCCCAAGGGTGAAATTGAACCCAGGTCCCTGGCACTGTGAGGCAGCTCAGTGCTAACCACTGAGCCACTGTGAGTCCAATAGCATAAACCCAGAAACCTGATTGACACCCCTCAGATGTACTGAAGAAGTGCCACACTGTTAGAGATGTCATTTACTGGTACGACTTTAAATTAGGGCCCTTTTAAGTCAACATAAAATATCCTCTGGCACTATTTTGAAGCCATTACTGTGGAGGTGCCAGTGTTGAACTGGGGTGAACAGGGTCAAAAGTCACATGATACCAGGTTATAGTCCAACAGGTTTGTTTGAAAACACAAGCTTTTGTAGCACAACCCCTTCGTCAGATGAAGTGAAGACACCACCCGGTTGCAGACTTTATAATCAGAGGGATCAAAAACTCATAGAAATTGTGTGAGTGGAGTGTAGACAGGTCGAATAATAGGTCTCTGCAAGTGATCAACAGTGTCTGATGGTGTGAGTAAATTATCAACAGCAGAATAACAAGCGAAAGGTTGACCCATAATCCGATCTTTTAAAATTATTCATTTGTGGGATATTGGTGTCGCTGCCTGGCCAGCATTTCTTACCCATCCCTACTTGCCTTCGAGAAGGTGGTGGTGAATCAGAGAGATAATTAAAAAATATTAAAAATAACATAGTGCTGGAGACTAACCAAATGACTGGAATAACATGCTAGGTATAAGAGTACATGCCGAGGGTCTACCCAAAGTAATAAGTAATCTAAAACTGTACAAACTAATTAAGGTGGACGGATAATAACGGGTTATCAATGTGATGGTGTCAAAACAGGACTGTAAGGAAGATTTTACAGATACAGAACAATGTGGTGGGGTCACCTGTAGCACGACATGAACCCAAGATCACGGTTGAGGCTATCTTCATGGGTACAGAACTTAGCTATTAGTTTCTGCTTGGCGATTCTGTGTTGTGTATCTCGAAGGCTACCTTGGAGGATGCTTACCTGAAGAGTGAAAGCTCAATGTCCCTGATCGCTGAAGTGTTCCCCGACTGGGAAGGAACATTCCTGTCTGGTGATTGTTGCACGGTGTCCAGTATTTTGTTGTCATAGCATCTGCATGGTCTCAACAATATACCATGCCTTGGGGCATCCTTACCTGCAGCGTATGAGGTAGACAACAGTGGCTGAGTCACATGAGTATCTGCCATATACGTGGTGGGTGTGTTCCCACATGAGATGGTAGTACCTATGTCGATGATCTGGCACGTCTTGCAGCCATGGCAGAGTTGTGTGGTATGGTGGTTGATGTTGTCCTGAAGGCTGGGTAATTTGCTGCGAACAATGGTCTGTTTAAAGTTTGGCAGTTGTTTGAATGTGCGAAGTGGAGGCATAGAGTGATCTCCGTATGATGGTCATCAATGAACATGTTGAAGGCTGCGAAGGATTTGGCATAGTTTCTCCACTCCAGGGAAGTACTGGATGATAAGGGTACTCTATCGGTCGAATCTGTGTCTGTCTTCAGAGGAGGTTGTTGCAGTTTTTCGTTGTGGCACATTGGAACTGGTGATCGATGAGTTGAGCATCATATCCTGTTTTTATAAGGGCGTCTTTCAGCATCTTTAGGTGTCTGTCGCGTTCCTCCTCGTCTGAGCAGATCCTGTGTATGCATAGGACTTGTCTGTAGACCTGCAGAGACGCATTATTTGACCTGTCGACACTCCAGTCACACCGTTTCTATGATCTTTTGATCTGTCTGATTATAAAGTCTGTGCCTAGGTGCTGTCTTCACATCACCTGATGAAGGGGCAGCGCTAGAAAAGCTTGTGATTTCAAATAAAATTGTTGGATGTGTAACTTTTGACTATTTTAAAGAACAGCAGCAGAGTTTTCTCTGGTGTGTTGGTCAATATTTGTTCCTCAGTTGACATCACTAAAACATAGCAATGGGTCAACATTTCATTGTTGTTTATTTGAGTTTGCATGCATGAATTAATGGCAACATTTTCTACAACAGTGGCTACACTTCAAATGCACTTCATGATTGTGAAGCATTTGAGTCATCCTAAAGTAAGAAAGGCCTTATATAAATGTGATTTCCTTTTATTTGGATTTAAGTCTTATCCTCCAGATAAGCCTATAGTCTCTAAGAAGTGAAGGTTAATCATTGGGTCAATTGTTGCTAAAAATCCTGGAGAAAAATCATTAGGGATTTGGTAATGGACTGTAACTTTTTCACATACTTTGAACATTGTTAGTCATACAATTATAGGAGTTAGAATGAAAGACTTTTTGTCTAATTGTTAAGAATCACCCTTTGGGTAATACACACATTTTTACTTTCTAAATAACGTGGAAAGGTTTTGCAGCAAGTGGATGGACATGTTAGCCAATGTGGAACAGTTTGAAAGAAGGCAATTATGTGAAGGTAGCTTGAGAATGGCATTCAATCTAAAAGTGAATCTTTGTCAATACTAACTAAGTATTTTTGTAGTGATGGTGGATGGGAGGGAGTGTTGTTAGCAATTAAGAATGTGCTGTCCCAAATAACATCTCAGGTGACAGATTGTGTTTCATAGATGACATATGAGCAGTTCTGCTATAGCTACCAGGTTATCATGTGTACGCCTTGATATTATGTCCTAACATCATTGCCAGACAAGATTACTGATTTGTCAAAAGTCAAAGATATTGTGCCATGTCTCATAGTCAGGACATCGTCATCATCGGCGGTCCCTTGCAGACGAGGAGGCTTCTCTTCCACACTCAGGGTGAGTCCGTAGGTGGTTGTACTGTCCAATGGGGCTACCACAGGCTCTGTCACACCTGGGGCAGAAGGTGGTCACGGGAAGGGGTGGATGGGTTGATGGTGTGGCAGCATGCTCCTTTCACCTAGCTTCTCCTCTTTCCTGATGATAACTCTGAAGGTTCTTGACACCCTCCCAGATTCTCCCCCTCCACTTTGGACGGTCTTGGGCCAGTGATTCCCAGGTGTCAGTGGGACTGCCATACGTTGCCAGTCAGAACTTGAAGGTATCACTGAAGTCAGGATATAAGTATACCTTTCAGAGACATTCTCTTTACGTTAACTCTGTGTAAAAGCATGTGACCAGAGGGTGCAAAAGTCTCAGACTCTATCTTAACTCAGGTCACGTGAAACATTACAGGAAGTATTATACTCTGTGTATAATATCAGAGCATGTACTGATGTGCCTGTGAATGTAAAATTTGTATATATTAAGGAGTTGTAATAAACATTTGTTGGCTGTTTTGCTACCATGTTAACCTTGTCCTGGATTTTTATTGTTAAAATGGATAACATAAGCAATGCAAAACTGCACGCTTTCTGTAGGGCATTATGTCATTGCTGCCCCCAGGCATTGGATCTCTTTGCAGATGCTGCCTCTGCTAGTGCAGCATTTATCATGACCAGAGCTCATGGTCACTGGCAAGCAGTAAACTCCAGTGGAAATGAGCTCTTCCTAATCAATAGACTCCAGTGATTCAAAATTCATCTGAACACTAGAGAGTTGAGCTAATGGGAGGCAGGAGCTGAAATCAATATAAATGTGTCTGTAAAAAGTGTTTCCTCCTTGTTTTCCTAAGACGTGACAGCAAGTGAAACATTGATAGCCTCTTACCTCGACTACCGGATGTTATCCAGTTTATTATTAACACCATATTCAGCACTTGTGGCAGGCTCAGTATTATTTTCTCAAACTGGAATTTATTGATAACATGATGAACAAATGATTTATTGTCGCATGTATTTTACAATCAGAATACAATAAAATACAGTGAAAAGCTTTCATTAGTTGCCACAATTTGGCACCAATTTGAATAATTTAAGAATAAGGTAAAAAGAAAGAAAAAGCTTAAGAGAGTCCTTCAGTCCTTCAGTCCAGAGCCAACTCATCACTGTCAACGACACCTGCGTTGCCATCTCTCCTCCATTGCTTCGCCTCCGTCTACACTGGACCCAACCAACATTGCAGCCGCCTATCCTCAAGTGCCATCTACCCCCGCTGGACCTACCTTGCCAATGCCCCCTCCGTTGATGTAGCAGCTGCCAATTCCAAGGCTAGGTTCTGTGCTCGGCCTGGAAAGTAAATAAAGGCCCACTCTCCTCTGCACTAGGCTCAACTGAGGTTCATGCTGGGCTCACTATCCTACGTGCTGGGCCCACTTGAGGCCCGTGCTGGGCTCTCACTGCTGCTGATGCCTTCTGATCTTCGGACAAGAGGTAAGTAAAGATACAAAGAGAAAACAAAAAGAAAAGTGAAAAGGAGAAAAACAAGATTGCAGTGCATTTGATAGGTACAGAAGTTGGATCTCAGTTTGTCCCTTTTATGGGCAGAGAACAAATGTAATAAAGGCCAATTTCAAAGACTGACATCTTGGCTGGCCCTAAAATGCATTTTAAAAAAACACCTTAAATGGGTCCAGGGATTTTCAAGTGCCTTGCCTGCATATGTGAAAGAAAAGGGCAGTATGGCTGCTTTAGCCCCTTCTGTGATATAAAACAGTAGTGGGTGGGCAGATGTTGTATGTATCCTGTTTAGAATTCTTCAGTATGTACTGCCACAGGCAAATGAAAGTGAGTATTTTATTGCCACTGCCCTTTACAAATGCTTTGGTAATGTAAGTACAGGGCTGATGGAATGAAGCCATTGTTGTCATTCTCCATCACTGAACACTGAACTTTATTCATAGAGGTAAG
Organism: Ginglymostoma cirratum; assembly: GCA_024137785.1. Lineage (NCBI taxonomy): Eukaryota > Metazoa > Chordata > Chondrichthyes > Orectolobiformes > Ginglymostomatidae > Ginglymostoma > Ginglymostoma cirratum. The sequence goes on along the minus strand of JAHRHZ010000030.1, from coordinate 6,667,885 downwards.
TTTAATGGCTGGTTACAAGACCCATTCAGCTTTATTTTTGTCCATTCTGGTCCAGCATTCTTCATACTTTACTTCCACTAAGAACTTAGGCTTGCATGAAAATTTGTGCCATTTGTTTGAATTGTTTCCGTCCACCACTGTCCAACTCAAAGCAACATTACTCATTACAACAAAGCGTTGTTCAATTGGAATCCAGTGTTTGGGAGAAGAAGAGAATGAGGATGAACTGCAATGGATGTCAAAGGAGGTGCTTCGACCAGGTTCTGGTAGCTACACATGCATAGAACTGAAATAACTTTGCAGAGAATTACTGCTGAAGTCTCATAACGTTACAGTGATGACTTCAAACATACTTCATTGGATTTAACACCCTTCAGGAAATTCTGAAGTTGTGAAAGTGCTTTAAAAATGCAAGTTTATTTTCCTTCCACAGTACAGTCACAGAAACAAAACTCCTGTTGCACCTCGGCCACTTTCTTATTCATCCTGATAACATTTCTAAAATAATCATTGAGTTTAACTGCTACTCGAATATTTGGCAAGTGTATCCGCAGTGTTAATAGCTAGCAATCTTTCCTATTCAGAAATACATATCCATTCACATCAGGTGTGTTCTGGGGCATTACCAATATCGCTCCAAATATTAGAAAAGACAACATTAATCTGAACAGTTTGGATCTCAATGGCTGTTGGTGAGATGAAGAAACTGATATTGAGGGTTCTTCCTGAAAAACGTGGCAGAGAATTCAAGTCATTGTGACTATGCTTAAAGAGCATAAAAAGTGACGGCAACAGACAGCTTCACTAACACTAGAAGTGTGAATATTCTGATAACCTTAACACTTACAAAGGTTCTGTCATCTGCTGAAGCAGGTCATTAAAAACATTCACATATTGAACAAAAATAGGGTTGACATTTCTTTGTGTCACACTAGGTTTTGCAAACACAAATTCTTTGTTTGCCTTTCAAATTTTGCGGCTGGAAGCGCAACACTAAAAATGGATAGAAAGAGTGGCTGCTGACATTTTGATAAAAACGAACATTGTCCTTCTTGATGGCTTCCCGAAGTGAACATTAGCCTCAATACAATGGACTGGATTTTCATGTCTCCACTCTTATTAGACTGAAGGTGAGGATGCTTCATAAATGGTAGCTCGGACCTTATTCGGTGATTTCTGTCCCCATATTCCTCTCTGTAAATTTCTAGAACATGGGATAAAAGTGTGGGTATACAGCACTACTGACCTTGATAGTTCTATTACACAGGCAGGCTTTTCAGACATGCCCCCCCCACCCCCATCCATCACCCCTTTTTTTTTATAGAAGCAGGACTACTCTTGAAAGAGATGATGATTCACAGCTGCTCAGAGAAGTCATGAACCATTGAGAAATCTCAGTCTGCTTTTGGGAACCTTTGGACAGGTAAATTCAAATAGTGTTACCTGGCAGGTTTCCAGCAGAGAGAATAGGTATGGGGCAGTAAAGGGTAAGAGATAACACAGTGTGGAGCTGGAGGAGCACAGCAGGCCAGGCAGCATCAGAGGGGCAGGAAAGTTGATGTTTTGGGTCGGGACCCTTCTTCAGGAAAATGGGCAGTAAAGGAATGTCAGCAGTCCCGAAAACTTTTGTCCACCTCAGTCCAACACTGACACCTCCAAGTCATGGCTACCCAAAACTGTCAAAACTGAGAAGATGTCCTGGGCAGCTTTAAGGTCAGTAAAATAAAAGTTCCAGAAACAGAAGGCTGTGAAAGACAATGTTAAGAAATAAGTGAGCTATTTTAGCAGCTTATTGAAGGGTCTTGGGAATGGGCATTGACTAAAGAGATAGTATCATGTGAATGCAGACTTTTGCTGGAATAAAACCATGCACAGTCATGTCAATTAATCAAGTATGTTAAAGTGGAATCAGGGTGATCCTTCACTGAGGTTTGAAGATCTATGAGATCTTGTTTTGGAGGGGAAAACGGTTGAATATTTATTTTTGATGTTTGTAATAAGACCATTTCAATTAGTTTTTAGTGTAAAACTGTTTTTTTCCTTTTGTGTATACTAAACTTATGTATTCTTTTCTATATTTACAATTTACATTTACAATTTGTTGTGCATATGTTCAGTTATTGATCCCCACATTAGACAACTTACAAAAATTAAACTTGTGGTCTATCAAGCCATACTTCACACTGGACTTGATTTGTCCAGAGTTTCGATCAACAGCGATCAAACAATGCCTGATCTGTAGACTGCTGCATAGTTTTGACTACAACCTACATGGCATCATAAATCATATCCTGTCTCAGGGTGACTAGTTATGGACAAAGTGTTAGATGCACTCCTGAAATACATCATCCTCCTATCTTCTGAATTAAAGTTTTGCCCTTCAAGAATCAAAAACTAGTTACATTCCTTTAAATAATTATATTGTGTTTGATCATAGTTATAGAAAACAATTGATTTATAAATTTTCAAAGCATATTTATGGTTATTAGGGGAGGCGATGGCGTAGTGGTATTATCACTAGACTGTTAGTCCAGAGAACCATATAATGTTCCTGGGATAACAAAGTGTAGAGCTGGATGAACAGAGCAGGCCAAGCAGCATCAGAGGAGCAGGAAAGCTGATTTTTCAGGCCTAGACCCTTCTTCAGAGTGGGACCCGGGTTCAAATCCTGCCACAGCAAATGGTGGAATTTGAATCGAATTCAATTGAAAAAAAATCTGGAATTAAGAGTATACTTGTGACCATGAATCCATTGCCAATTGTCAGAAAAACCCATCTGGTACACTAATGCCCTTTAGGGAAGGAAATTGCCTTCCTTACCTGGTGTGGCCTACAAGTGTCTCCAGATCCACAGCAATGTGGTTGACTCTTAACTGCCCTATGGATAATGAATGCTGACCTAGCCAGTGATGTTCTCATCCTGTGAATGAATGAAAGAAAAGGTCTCTTTATGCTCCCAAATTTGCTAACGGTAAATTTGGTTTGAAATTGCATTATTCTCTTGTAATGTTGATTTCCATTGCTGTGTTGAGGTTGTGCCTTGGGTTGAGTCTGATCTTGCAAACATCATTGCAATTTCTAGGTGCATGTGTGAGGACATGCCATCTGAGTTGGCTACCAGCCTTGCCTGAATAGGCGATCAAGCCAGTGGTGGGCAAATTGCACAGAACTGTCTAGTCATTATAACTTTATACTTGTACCCACTTTGTAATAGTGCCTCCATGCTGTTCCTTATCTGTTGGTTCAAGAAGACTTTCTGGAATATTTCCATGGAGGTAGATGCTAGCGCAAACTTGATTGCTTTGTTGGCTAGCTCTGCTGCTGTAAAATTTCAGTCGAGACTATTATCTCTGAAATTGCTTACCAATTGATTAATTGTCTCTGTCTGTTCACGTCTGAATGACATGAATTTCAGATGGGGATTTCAGAAATGGAGCTTCACTGTAGTTGATCTTCAACTGTCCACCATACTTTGTTCAGCTTTTTAAACTCAGCATCTGATAAATCTGAAGTATTCAGTATGTGGACGTCTTCATTGCCAATATCAATTTTAACCTTTATGGATTTTTTTATCCAGATCAGAAATATTTGGGTCCAGAAAACAAATTTATATGCATTGGCTTGACAAAATTAGTTTAGAGAGGAGGTTTTCTGCCGGCTAATAAAACATTAGACATTTACTAGTCAAACTGTGGCTTTTTGTGTGATTAGTAGGAATATCGTGATGGGAACAACTGGTCAGGCTCTCATGGTCCTTCAGGTTTTAATTCCTTTTGGATCCCTTCCCTTAACATCTTAACATCAAGCCATATCTTATTGCTTGACTGTAATGGTTGCACTCTTGCTGCTTTTGAGGGATTTCTAGAAGTTCAACACATGAAACTGATTTTAACATGAAAAGGACCTCCAGACTTGAAAAGGAGTTTTAACAGTGAAAAAAAACTTTTACAACGTTTAATAAGCTTTTTTGGAGCTGACAAAACCAGCAGCAATTAACAGAAATGAAATTCCTTTTGCATATCTATATAAACAAAACCTCCAGAGCTAAATACCTTAAAATCTTTTGAAGTAATTGTAAACTCAGCCATCTGTTTAACAATCAAAGTAGGGGAACAGATGTCTAAGCTGTCAATTCATGAAAAGATTAAATCATGTTAGACCACTGTCAGTCAAATCTAAATATCACTACTGTTCCATGCAGAAGAACACTTTATCCATTGGCTTCAGAAGTTCTGAAGAAGGATCACTGGACCTGAAATGTTAACTCTGCTTTTTCTTCACAGATGCTGCCAGAGCTGCTGTGTTTCTCCAACAACTTCTGTCATAGTTTCCATTTTCACAATACTGATTAATTCAATAGCCATTCACCTTTTAAGAACAAAGCCTATCATCAATCACTGTATTAAAAACATATTTAAATTATCATACAGTGTTATATTATGACCTGTGAAGATGGCAGTACTATTTAGTTTACTTCTCCAGCATCGGCAGTTCCTACTATCTCCCCCATCTAATCCCGGCTCCTTCTGCCCCTTTACCTCCATTGCCCATAGAGACGTACCTTGTGACCTTGGAGTTGACCAAGTTTGACAATTTTTAGGCCTTTGAGACTGTTGAAGTCCCATTACAATTACTAAACAGAAACTCAGAGATAACAATGATGCTTGAAGCCAGTCCTCCACAGCCACTGATCTCTCTTAATGTGAAATGAATGTGAAAGTCGCAGGCTACCAGTTGGCAAATGTACAAATTATAATATGTCTCTGGTTTGAGCATTTAAAATAGTAGCATGTGTGTTGTCAAGGTGAAGGAGGTCACGAAAGACATCCGCCTGCATGTCTGCAGACGGGTGATGATGACATCACACTGCCGCCTATAGCTATTAGCACCAACCCTCCCTTTCACCAGCACCAACCTTCACTCTCCCACCGCACTGTCCCCTGCTCCCCCTCCACTGCTGCTGCCTGTAAAGTTTGGCTTCAGAGCTATATTTTCATATGTGCACAGTGGTGTTTGCAATTCATACAGACTTAAAATAAAGATTCAAGCTACTGAAGGAAATAATGGATTGTCAGATGAGTGTCAAATGCTCCTAAATGTTTTTCCAATTGATTTTGATCAATATTTGACATCCCTAAGGGCAATATGGGATTAGGTACAGTGTCCACAGCATAGTTATTGATTGGATAGAGTAAGTACCAACATCGCTGAGCTCAGAGGTCTTAATTACTGCATCAGACAAAGCAGAAAGCTGTGAGCAATATCTTCAATTCAATTTCCAGCAACAGACTGCTGCCTCCAGGAGAAAGTAGAAACTATGAGCCCTGAACAGAAGTGCAATGAACACTGGAAAAAAAAGCAAAACAAAACCCCTCATGGCAAGAGGTGCAATACTCAAATGCTGGTTTTCCAGTCTGACTGACGCTGACAGTCGTAGAATCCCTTTGCAGAAACAGGCCATTAGGCCCATCAAGTTCACACCACCCCTCTGAAGAGGACCGTCCCACCCTTTCCCCATGGCTAATCCACCCAACCAGCACACTGTGGGCAATTTAACATAGCCAATCCACCTAACCTGCATGTGTTTGGACTATGGGAAGAAACCAGAGCGAACCCACACAGGCACAGGGAAAACGTGCAAACTCCACACAGACAGTTGCCTGAGGTTGGAATCGAACCTGGGTCCCTGGAGTTATCAGGCAGCAGTACTAACCACTGAGCCACCATTCCACAGTCAGACATGTGATTTTCTCTCTTCACCCAATATCCACCCCGACTGCTCACAAACTCCACCTTTTGAGCTTATGGAGATGTTTGCAGAAGCAGGTGGGAGGTGTGGGAAGAAAACTGGCCTGAAGTAGGGAGACATTTGTGATACTCTTTCAGCACATTTTCAGAGTGATTGAATTCGGATCAGTCTTAGGCTGAATCACCGAGTGGACCTATCTACAACAGGGGACAGCCTGTGAATGGAAGAGCAGCTCCTCACAACTCCTTCCATGCTATTTACACGGTCACCATTTCTCTGACTGTTTGCCCTGGTGAGTAAACTTTCCGGAGTATTTTGGGGACTTTTGCATGCAAATTCATCTGTCATTCTCATGTATTGTGGAGCACTGATGCCACATATCATCTGTGATTATTGAGGGCTGGAGCTGAGACACATTAGGAAATCTTTTGGAATACTTAACCTTCAGCCACATAACAGCAACATTCATTCCAGAAATCCTATGAGGAAGTCATCTAAAAATTGTAAGCGCCATGCTATTCAATCTTACTGGACACCAATGTAGTCAACACCCAGTGAAAGGGAATGCTCCATCAGGGATATCTTTCTTGTGGAAGATGGAATGAGAGGAAGACAAGCCCAGACAAAGTGTAGGAAAGAAGAACAGGAGGTTGAAAAGGACTAGGTGGCATCCTTTCCCACTAAGTGCACCTGACTTCTTTAGACCACCTGCACCAAAACATCCAATATGGTGTTTGAGAACCAGTATGTCTTCTCCCTCAATCTCTGAGCTACTCTGTCACATATTGTGTGCTAGCACTCCACACTTTCAGAATAAACGGGTGTGAGGAGCTCACATTTACCATCTCATGAAAATCAGCAGTTAGAATCACTGAATCCCTACAGTGTGGAAGCAGGTCATTCGGCCCATCAAGTCCACACAAGCTCTCCAAACAGCATCCGATCCAGGCACACCCCGCTTTACCCCATTGCTGTAAACCCTGCATTTCCAATGGTCAATCCACCTGACCTGCACATCTTTGGACTGTGGGAGAAAATCAGAACACCCGGAAGAAACCTACGCAGAGAATGTGCAAACTCCACACTGACAGTCGCCTGAGGGTGGAATCAGACCCAGGTCCCTGGTGCTGTGAGGCAGCAATGTTACTCACTGAGCCACTGCGCTGCCCACATGTGTGATAAATCTGCTGGTGTGTGTTTAACTCATCAAGTATGTTCAAATTATGAGAATCAGAAATTAGGGCCAGAACTGCATGCTGAATCTGGATTTCTAACAGACTAGTCAGAGCTTGTAGACATTTAGTGCTGCTTTTGCCCTTTAGTTAAAATAATGCCGAGAGGTGGCTCTGCTGTTTTCGATTGGAACTTGAGCAGCTGGTTGTAAATAAAGCATTTAAAAGAGATCACCATTACTGGAATATCTTGGAAGTATGAGATATGTATAAGGTGGCTCCTACAAAGTGAATATTTACTCCAGCTTATGATGCAATTGAGCCTCTAAGTGTAAGTGATAGGGCACAGTAGTCTATCAATGCTTAATGAAAAATACAAGATTGAAAAATAACCCTGTCACAGGTAACACCCCAGCACCAGGAGGAGGAGGTCGTTAAGTGACCAGTAAATGGTGGTACGGGTAAGTGGGGTAAATAGCAGGCACTTATGCTGCTTATGCATGTTGCCAAAGCACCTAAATGTCATTCCACCTTCCAGCGCTGCAGTATCAACTAATTGATTGTCCATATATGTATTAAACAAGTGACTACTGCCCCATTTTTTAAAAAATTAAATCATTCATGAGGCATGAGTGCCACTAGAAATGCCAGCATGTATTGCCTGCTCGGAATTGCTCTGGAGAAGGTGGCAGTGAGCTGCCTTCTTGAACTGCTGCAGTGCTTTTGTTGTAAGTAAACCTAGAGTGCTGTTAGGAAAGGAGTTCCAGGATTTTGACCAAAATCTACAAATTAAAATTTGTCTCTGTTCTCAGTATTGTAAATAATGGAAACATGAAGGCAATATAGTTCTGAGTCAGGTGGGTGGCTTATAGACAGTGATCAAGGCTGTGGTGGGAGTTGGGGGTGTGCAATCAAGTGGACTGCTTTGTGCTGGATAGTGTTCAGGGCAAATGGAGAGAATTCCAACACACTCCTAACTTGTGCCTTGTAGATGAGGAATAGGTTCTTGGGAGACAGAAGGAGTTAATTGCTGCAGATTCTCAGCATTCAGAAAGACTAATACATCCATGTAATTTACACTGATTAGCATATGAGAATCCAGTTATATCACAATACCACATTTCCCAAAGTATAGTAGGCCATTGATAGTGTTGGTTACTGTCTGGGCAGTAAATCTCTGTTCCTCACATGTTAGAACCATTTGCCCCTCCTCCTTTGGTACATGAGCTCTCCAACTGTGTAATGTAATGTACGTGTGACCAAGGATTCCAAGTTATGATAAAACAAACACACTGAGCAGTAAGATGTAGTCTTGTTCTTGGACACAAGTAATGCTTCTTCCAGACCTACAATAAAAGAATTGGAATGTAGAGCAAATTATTTGCTCCAAAACTCACATGTAAACTAAGATAGACCCACACCAATGTAGAAGAATTGGGGCCCTCAAAATTGCTGCGTAGTCCCTTACATTGTCAAACATGCAACTGTAACTCACCTATACATTGAATTAAATTCTCCTGTAAGTTCTAATAAATCACTGCTCCAAGCCACAGATCACTTATCGCATGTATCTTTGAAACATTTATACTTTACTCTATTCACCTGATCAATCCCTGAAATTTCCTTCTGCTCCTTTGAACTCCGTGGTTGTCATCAAATAAGGCATAATCTGCAGAATACTCATGATCCCTAATACTAATATGGGAAGAATCTATAATGGCTTTTCTAAGGGAAATGGATTATTTTAAAAGAGCATTTCAAAAGGATGGGTGAAAAGAGAATTAGATTAATAGAGCGTTCTTTCAGAAATTTAGCAGAAGCACAATAGACTGAACCCTGTGAGACAAATTTCTCTGATTATACAATTTTTCCCTCTGCACAAATTACATCTGGTACCACTTGTCAACAGGAAATGTAAACTTGGGAAATATCTGGCTGAGGGTACAGAGCTGACAGAACTTGATTGTAAATTCATGTCATTCTGTTGTCAGAATTAAATGAAGGTGAGCCACTTACTCTCCTTTCAACTGTGGACTCAGTCCCAAGGTGACAGTAATCTGAGCTCCTCTGCAGATGGGTGTACTTCAACAGTAACTTTACAGCTTCTCTGACAGCAGCACGAGCTTCTTTGGAAGCTTTCAGAGCTACCACAACAGGTTCCATCACTGCAATATTGATGTATCTGATCACTTGCTCCATGTTGATCAGAATGGTCTCTTTATTCTGTGCAAAACAAGTTGGTGCTGGTCTACTCCACGTGGTGTGACACTGAGAATTGAGGTGAGCTTAAGATCATCCTGACTATAAATTATCAAACCAAACTGTGCAAGGTCATTCTTGATTCAAGGGTGCAGAGCATAATGCTATTTATCTTTTTAGTAAAAACGATTATGGCTACAATAATTTTTTACTCTAACTCCAGGTCTCGGCTGTCTAAGAGAGCACATTTTTTCATTCGTGAAAACAACAGTAAACATTTCCAGTGTTAACTGTTATTATTAACCACTAATGTCCCATCCATTGCAACCGAATTAGTGTTCTCCATTGTTGTCAACACTGAGTTAACTCCTCAGTTATTTATTTCCCTTTCTGTGACAAGCCTCCTTTAATGTTGTCTATCTAATGTTTCCTTGTATTCCAATGCTGACTTTTCACCAGCAATCGATCCATACTGTGGGCAACTATCAAGTTCCTGGCCAATAATTTAAAAATATTTCATTTCAATTTAAAATGAATCAAACTGGTAAGCGGCTAGGCATTAGTTTTTCACTACTGAGACTTGAGTTCAAAACCAATGCAAAATGGTGGAATGACAGTGTCCTCCATTTACGGCCTTTAAGAGTCCCATTTGAATTGAGTTTAGGCTCATTGCTAGTGAGCATGGCCTATCGCACAAAACTGACCTAAATCAGCAACTATTAGGAATGTCACGCAAACAGTCCACCAAATTAACACACCGTGTCCCAGTTGGCTTGAACACTTTAAAAAGGTGAAAAAGAATTAAAACCAAATAATTGCGGCTCATGATTAGCATTGCTGACTCACAGTGCCAGGAACCCAGGTTTGATTCCACCCTCAAGTGACTGCCTGTGTGGAGTTTGCACACTCTCCCCATGTCTGGTTTCCTCTACATGCCTTGGTTTCCTCCCACATCCAAAGAGGTGCAGGTTGGGTATATTGGCCATGCTAAAATTGCCAAAGTGTCCAGGGATGTGCAGGCTAGGTGGATTAGCCATGGGAAATGCAGAGTTACAGGGATATGATAGTGAGGTGGGTCTGAGTGTGATGGTCTTCAGAGGGTTGGTGTGGACCCGATGGGCCGAATGGCCTGCTTCCACACTGTAGGGATTGTATGATGATTCTAATTACAGGGTCAACATGTAGCTGATGCGCAGCCTTAGTGTGGCAAGTGCCTGTGTTTCATGACCAAAATAGGTGCTTATTCTTTCAATGTGTTGGATGAGGCTTTAGATGCATGTTTCATACCAGAAATGTGATATCCCTAGTGTCTGTACTCCAGAAGCAGACCCTGAAATAGGGATTAGGCTCTTTACATGTGCACATCAAACTCTTATATCTTAGTCAGATATTTTCTACTTCAATTAACTCTTTCACCTCACTTTCCTTTCCCCTCTTTCAGCTGTTGTCATTTTTCTCAAATGTGCCTGACTGTTAACCAAACTCTGCCTTCAATCCATCGTGATTGCTGTTGCCTTCCCTCTCTCTATCATTACCCACCTAATCTTTATTTCAGATTTCCTCCCCCTTCCAGTCCCTGCCCCTTCCAACTGCTGCAGTGTCACTTCCTTCTATCATTCTTAGCTATGTTTCCTAATCACTGCCCTTACTTCTCTCAATCACTGGTTCTTCTTCCTCCCAGTCACTGGCACCTGCCCTTCTAATGATTTTTCTATCTTTCTCTTGATGCCTGCCTCTCAACCTCCCAGTTACTTCTTTATCCACTCAATTGCTGCCCCCTCAATGCCTCAATTGCTGACTCATTCTCCCGATCACCCAATCTTCCTCCTCCCAAATGTTGCATTGCCCTACTCTTGATCACTGCCCCATCTGTGACTCAGTTACTCGTCACCTCCCTTTACCATTTGCTTCCCTTTTCTTAGACACACACTCCCGAATTCTGGTCACTGCCCCATCTTTCAAGATCTGCCAGCACTGCTTTAAGCAGCACACCGATCTGCAATTCAAATCCTGTTCACCAATGAGCTGCCTGGGAATGCCCAGCAGGCAACTGCAGCAGGCTGACCCCAAGGTCAATGGCCTGAGGCTAATACTTGAAATATTAAGGTGCAAACAGATAGATTCTTGTCAGGCAAGAGAATAAAAGGTTATCAGAGTAGATGGCCGTGTGGAATTCAAACACAAACAGATCAGCCACGCTTTTATTGAATGGCAGAGCAGGCTTGAGGTACTATTTCTGCTCCTAATTCATATGTTTGTATGTTTGTGCGGGCTTCTGACTTATCTGTTTCAGCGCAAGGATCCTTCTTGAATGTAAAACAGATTTCTAAGCCTAGATGCTTTTCCATGCAGGGATGAGAATCGAATTTCTCAATCAATCTGGGTCCTGCAAAGCTCTTGCCGACAGAAAGCACCATTGTCTGTTTTCTTTCTTAGGTGCAGGAGGTATATGACTGATGTGACTCACCAGGAGAGCAACTACAAACAAACAAGAGTACATTGCTCACAACAGTAAAAACACCATTACATTTATATATGCCAGTTCCCTTGAGCAGTTAAAGACCATTCTACAATTTGTGTGATAAAATGACTCTTTTTCGCTGACTTAATCCATTCAATTGTAAGTTGAAACATGAATTTATATTTTAGGAATCCACAAAAGCCAATAAAACGTCTGTGTTGCTGTCCCATTGAACTGATTAAATCAATAAACAGTGAAATAAAAGAAAATTACAAATCCCGCATGAAGAGGAAATTGTTTTGCCTTTAATCTCCTGTCTAGGCACATTGCACTAAGGGGCAATAAAAGTGAAAGAGGAAGAGGCTGTAAGTCCCAGTCTAAGGCAGGCACATCAAACCAACTTCCATTCCGTACTACAGATGTAACTACAGATTGGACATCTGATGACATGGTACTCTGAAACTAATGAAAAAACAAACATTGACACCATCAAGCACTGTTTCTTCTATACTGTGAGTCACAGAACAAAAGTACAGTACATCCTGTCTCAGAACTTCATTTCTTATTCATTACCCCCGTCATGTTTTCCTCCTCATGTGGTGACTGGATCAGGACTTCAAGTTTTTACTTTCCTGTGGGAATAATGGAAAACTAAAAAATGTGGCCTATCGCCCAGCACCACAAGTAGGCAGCAGAATCACACTCATGTCACCATCACATCAGCCAGAACAAATCATAACTTAACCCTATGTGAGCGCTGTACATGGAGAGGATCTTTAGGAATGTTCCATCTTTGAAGTATGGGGGGAGCTGTTGTAATATTTTCCAAAAGCATTCTGCTGTCAGAAGGATACTGACAGGTCTATGAATTCAGATCAGCCAGAGATTAAGCTGTAGCCTGTAGTCACACTACTGTGAACTCCTTTAGGTGCCTCCTAGAAGTGGCTATTTACCATGTGTGAGTTGAGGCAGTGAATACCAGCAAACTAAGTGACATCGGAGGGTAGGGCATGTGAACCCAATTGACACACATATTTTACTAGCATTAGCTTCTGGATAACAAACAACAGCAGAAATATGAGCAAGTATTTCCTCTCTATGTCCCGGAGGCTTTAAGGCAATTAGCTTCACCCCAGATGTGATAAAGTTTTTTATAATTAATTAATTTTCAGGATGTGGACATCGCTGGCAAAATTAATATAGTTGTTCTTGAGAAGACGGTGATCAGCCACCTTCTTGAAGGCTGAGGTTTATGTAGTTTAGGTACATCTACATTTCTAGATGTGGTAAATTTCACAATATTTGCCCAGCAATGACTTATTTCCAAATGAGGGTAGTAATGGGTACTGGTGATAGTGAGCTGCTGCAAGATGCACTTTGACAACTCATCAATATTTCCTTGATGGTACCTCAAATCCTGCGCAGGGGATCCTGATTTACAATGTCCAACTTACAAATACTCGGCATTACGAACGCGATCCCATATCCCTGGGTGTAATTTTAGAGACCTGACATATGAATATTTTCTGTACTTACAAATGGGTCCTTTATATTGTCCTGCACTGTATTATGATTTGCATATCAATCAACTTGCAAACAGACTAAAGAACAGAACTCATTCGCAACCTGGGAACTGCCTGTATCCACATTGCAATGGCAGAAGGGAATGGGCGATAAATGCTGGCCTAGCCAGCAACTTCCATGTCCTATTAAAAAATTTAAAGAGTCAATCTGGTCAATGATAACACCCTAGAATATGGATGGTGTGGGATCTGACAATGGAATTCTTAATGAATATCAAGTGGAAATGGTTGGATTCTTCCTTGTTGGAGATGGCCATTACTTGATACTTGATGCGGTATACATGTTATGAGCCACCAATCAACTCAAGACTGGACATAATACAGGTCTTGCTGGATTTGGGGCTTAGGCTGGATCTTACTTTGAAAACTCTACAGCCTAATAATGCATGTTCCTTTATCAAACAAAATTCATAGGAACAGAGTCTGCGGCCATCCTAGTTAGCTTCCAAAACTTTGGGTGCATAACTCAGATAAAATTTGAAGGTTTTCCCCTAAGTATTGTGTTATGTAATGACTGCAGTATGAAATACCATATTTATAAAAAAATTAACTGAAGCTCCACCAAAAGGCTAATTTGGCAAAGCTACTCTTTCGTGCAGTAACAAAGTATATTTGGCAACAGCACCTCCTTGTTCCTGGTCAGGGCTGAAACCTCAGCTGGAGTCAAGGTCCATTTGTTCTGATGAAAGGTCATTGACCTGAAACATTAACTTTGTTCCTCTCTTCACCGATTCTGCCAAACCTGCCTGAGTATTTCCTGCATGTTCTGTTTTGATTATATTATTGGAGTCTTGATACTACTGGAGCTGAGACCAACTAGTTCAGCACACCTCTAGGATCCAACCAGGGCTTTGGTAGTCTGTCTAATCTAGCTATTTAATGGATAATGTCACTTAACCATTATGAAGTTTAAAATTCTGATGTACATGTTATATTCATAGATTAGGAATAATAAAACTACTTCTGAAAGCTCAGTAATTTAGTAACTGGAATGTTAACTGGTATAAGTATGAAGGCTCAAAAAAAAGAAAAAGAACTACAAATGTTGGAAATTGGAAATATGTTCTTTTAAAAAACGATAGAGCTACACAGCAGGTCAGTCAGTATCTTAAAAAGAGAATTTTTACATAAAGTATTTTTCAGCCGTTACGAGAACTGAAGAAACCAGTGAAGTAGAAAATAGTGATGCATTTTACACTGCCAATGAATAATTGAACTGGACATGTGATCCAGTCCATGAAACAAGTTATTAATTTCAAATATTATGTAGAACTAACTTTACATCTCATTCCTGATGTCAATCTCTTCTTAGGGCGCTGGTAATTTAAGCTAGCTCCCATGATAAATGGTATGAGTATAATGAGAATGGTAGCCTTGGGACACTGAGGGATTTCTGGAGCAGTTTTGTCAGGCCATGAGACTGAATGAATTACATGAATTATGGGCCCTGGTGTAATAGACATTTATCCCACAGTTTCTGTCCCAACTAAATCCAATAACTTGTATAATAAATTGTGAGGCAGAAATTATTCTGTGACCTATTTTTCAAAATTTTGCAGCCAAATCTTGCAACATTTTGGCTAAGCATCAATTCATTGAGTTTCACAGGGAGAGGATTTCCCTCCAGAGGCCCCAGTAAGATTTCTCACCATATCGTCCCAAATTCACCTCATTAACTATCTACTTCGCTCCCACGGTGATGCTCTTATACGACACCTGTCCGAACGTGCCACTGCCGGGATATCTCAAAACAAACCGGTATTCCAGGTGCCGGTACCAACTTTGGAAGGCTAATGTGCGCTCAGACAATCACTGTGAATCTAGAGCTGCCTTGCATAGTGATTGGCATTTGCCCCAGACATGGAAGAGAAAGGGAAATCGCACTTTGCTTGGTGCAGAAGGAGCTAGAGATCCTGGTGGACGAAGTGATGCAGAAAAGGGTCATCCTCTCTCCCCAGAACTGGCAGTGAAGGCCATGATACCAAATCTTGCCATCCTGAACCTTAGTTGTCCCTGACATCATCGCAGTCTCAGCCATCTGAAGGAATGTCCAGCACTCTTGGAAGAAGTTTGACCTTTCCTACTCTGCTAGGGTAAAGCCACCATCTCCCCTCTGCTACCTCACAATTGCTCTGTCTCTTTTACTGAACACACCTCCCACCAAGGCACTATCTCTACCACTTTCACTACTGCATGCAATGTCTTCCCTCAGTTACTGTCACCCACCCCAACAATTGACACCACCAACACTGCATGTCCTCTGTATCAGCTACTCACTCACTCAGAACAAATCACCACTTTTCCCCCACCTGCAGCAGAACTAAATAGCAAGTGCCATCCTCTGATCTCACCCTTTGTATAATTTCAAGAGAAAACAGCTCATAGTAAGCCAGAAAAAGCCAAGACGGGTGGTGGCCAGCTCCACATTTTGCTCTTCACCCTAGTGTCTGACTGACCATGTCCGAGCCCCATAAGTGTTATCAGACACTGCCCTGGGACTCCCCAACAGAAAAATGTTCCCTTTAACGTGATTGAAAATGGCCGGCCACCGTTGCAATCTTCCTGGCATTCTGTCTGTGCTAAACGGCAAGGAAAGTCAGAAGTACTGTGAATCTGGTAGCTCCCTGAGGGGGCAGTGCACAAAATGGAATGGCAAGGCAAGGCATGGATGCTGTGAGTTAGTAAACAGCCCTGAAATGAACCCTGGTCCAGTGTGGGAGCTGAATGCATGCCCCTCTGTGCAAAACGTCCTTGCAAGAGCAATGCAGTGCTAGTTGTTGGTACACCTTGAGGTGCAACTCTGAAATGCGGAAGCATCCTACAAATGTATTGGAGATGTGCCATGAGGGCTCTGAGAGGCTGGCAGGTATTGGATGCCAATGTCTGTGAATGATGTATGCAACCAACACCCTGAGCTTTTGTTGGTCATTCTGTTCTGAGGAAGTTCTGAGGACGGGTCATTTAACCTAAAGCGTTAACTCTGATTTCTTTTCACAGGTGCTGCCAGAGCTGCCGAGCTTTTCCAGCAATTTCTATTTTTGGCTCTGATTTACAGCATCCTCAGTTCTTTTGGTTTTTGTTTGGAATCTGGATTGGGATGTCTTCCAGGAGAGGTGGGACCTGTACAAGAAGGAATGAGTTGTATCTAAACTAGAGGACCACCAAAAAACTTGCAGGAAGGTTTGCTAGTGCCACTCAGAAGGGTTTAAGCTTGTGTGACTGTGGGATGGGAAACAGAGCAGTAGGTCAACATGTGGCGTGATTGAGGAGAAGGTCGATGTTAAGTCAAGTAATTCTAATAGGAAGAACAGACAGGGCTAAGTTAATGATTACAGTGGGACTGGCAGTGTGAGGTGTATTTATTTATTGTAAGTTTGCAATACATTGGATCAGGACATAGTTGTGTTCCAATGAGGAAAATAAATATTTCTCACTGAGAAGTTCAAGAAGTATTATTCACCTCTGGAGGCAAGATCTGGTTAACAAGAAGAGAATCATCCATAATTTGCGTAGCCAATTTGCCCATGCTTCATCACAAAAATTAAGCTACTATTCCAGGATGCCAAAGTTGTAGACACGGAACTGAAATCCCATGTTGAATAATTCATATCTCAATTTGATACATGTATCAAATATCAGAAGGTACCTTTGCACATAGTTGTAAGTATCCCTATCGCTTGGGAATGTAATTAAGTGCTGGCTATAGACTTCAAAGTATGGACAAGGATCAAAGCATTTATCAGTTATATTTCATAAATACAGCTCCAGGTTCAACACATCTATGTAGTAATAAACAAAGAAAAACACAGTAGTGGGTAAGGTTATGGAAAAGTGGGTTGGCATTGCATTGGATGACCAATGAAATTTCTAACACTTGTTGGAGGAGAATTTACAAATGACAAGTTCAGGGACATGTGAGAACTTAAATATAGTAGTTATAAACACCGCTGCAGACCGTTCACTCAGCAGTGGCTTATGTGAAAGAAGTTATGCACTGGTTGATGAAATGATACACAAGATTCTCGTAGATCAGCCACATTACAAACTGCATATGTTTTTGGTATGACCAATACGTACCAAAAATTCTTTGAAATTAATTTGACTGTACAGCCTACATCAAATGATATATGGCCACAATCCAAAATTGCCTCTCGTACAATGTAATGATCCTCTGACCCTGGAGGAATGCTATTAGCTCACATTTTCTCTACCAATCTAAATGAAATACATTTGGTAAGAAACCATTTATCAATGCTGAAGTATCATAAAAATTTGGAAATCATTAAAACATCGCATAAGATAATCTGGGAGAGACTTCACTTCTGGTGCTTTTGTTTATTATAAGAAACAGGAGCACAGGGAATGGAGATGTCTGGGAAAAATTACAGGATGTGATGGAAAGACTGTATTAATACAACGTGGAAATCAGACCATAAAAGCACATATGTCAAAACTAATAGGAGTGCATGCTTTTTCAAATGCTGAGAACATGGTTGAAGATGATAATGGTGAGGCACATTATAAATCAAATTCCCATGTAATCTGCAAGTTAGACCCAGAGGGAGAGGAACTGATAGTTGAAGATGAGAGATAATTGAGAGGAACTGACTCTTGCAAGACTCTTGCAACTCTTCATTGCTGATCATGATGAAAAAAATTGGCAAATTCATCCAGGGATTATCTGCCTTAAATAATTTTCCATGTGTTTTACCCACTAGGAGGGTCAGGTAAGTGGAAAAGGACCAGGATAGTGGGATAAGAAGGGAAGTCTCGAGGCAAATATAAAATTTGGCTAGATATCCAGGAGAAGGACAAGAGGTGAGGGCCATGGATTGGTAAAAGAGAGTCCAAGGATGAAAAACAAAAAAACATAGCTCAAGTCCAAGTAATAATTCAGGAGGTATGTCCATCAGTGGGAAAAGATCACATACAGTGTAAAGAACTTTTGGTAGGCAGTCAGACAGAAGTAGTCGAGAGATGCTTTAACAAGAGAAAGAGGTCATGGTTGGATGAGGCTCCAGATAGCAAAAAAAATTGCAGAGACTTCTCAGAAGAAAAGACAGAATCTGGGTCCCAATGATCAAGAGGTGTTTGTAGCCACCAGTATACCAGAAGAGAAAGCTGCAAGAGAGGCAACTCAGCAAGGTATAGCAAATTGGGAAGAATTTAGTGCATAATTCAAGTTTACATATAGAGTCATCCTTCTCTATCACATTTAAAGGGTATCTGTAAAGAAAACTAGTTGGGACCTATATGGCAAAGGCTGGTTTAATAGCCAGGGGTCCTGAAGAATGCTTGGGCAATGGAGAGATCAGAGTAGATGCATGTACAACAGGAAAGATTATTTCAATTATTTTGGCCATTTTAGCTACCCATGTATGTAAGGTGTAGATCCATACGTATAAAAGAGGCTTACCTTCAAGGTAACAAGCATGGGGCTGGATGAACACAGCAGGTCAAGCAGCATCATAGGAGCAGGAAAACTTGACGTTTCGGGCCTAAACCCTTCATCAGAAA
>JAHRHZ010000030.1:6582787-6644204 GCA_024137785.1 Ginglymostoma cirratum | reverse complement strand
ATGAACACAGCAGGCCAAGCAGCATCATAAGAGCAGGAAAGCTTGACATTTCGGGCCTAGACCCTTCATCAGAAAAACGTCAAGCTTTCCTGCTCCTATGATGCTGCTTGGCCTGCTGTGTTCATCCAGCTCTACACCTTGTTATCTCAGATTCTCCAGCATCTGCAGTTCCTATTAGCCCTTTTAATGAGCCGTTTTTCATTACACAATAAGAGATTCAAAATATCTTGTCCTCTAGGCAGCTCTTCAACATGTGCTCGCGAAATCAGGGCATTGGTGAAGGGGTGATGGCACATGTATTGTTGTGGGCTGGCTCAGGGCGCGTGGTGGCAGCGCAGGGGTGAAGCCCTGACCTGTAGCAGCAGATAGGTAACAAATATGGACTGTCTCTAGGCATTTTTTATTTTTAATTATTCAAAATGGTGCTGGAGCATGGCGACAATTGAACCTTTTCACTATATTTTCCCTTAAATACAAGCGACAATAAATCATTGAATTCAATTCAATGCTACTGTTGAAAACCAATCCACAACACAGTCTAGAAAATTGTCTTCCACAGCTTTACTACTCAATTGATTTACCCAATCTGCTCACAGCTTGAATTCATGCTACAAGCAACTGTCTTCTCCTGATTTATGCTATGTTACCATTACAATTTGGTGGCCTCTAAGTAACTCCAACCACTGTTTGTTGCCTTTTCTGTTTCTTTGTTCCAGCCAAACTGGATTGCACACATTGTTCTTTCAATCTGACATCCTCCATTACTAATATACTGATCCTATCTCATATTATCAGTGTGCAACCACATGCTTTTCTTTTTTGTCTGTCTTTTCTAAACATCAAATATCCTTGAATATTTAGTTTCGATCCCCAATCACCACACACCTACATTTCTGTAAAGGCAAATTAGATCATATCCATTTGTGGGTGGCACGGTGGCTCAGTGGTTAGCATTGCTGCCTCACAGCGCCAGGGACCCAGGTTTAATTCCAGCCTTGGGTGACTGTCTGTGTGGAGTTTACACATTCTCCCCGTGTCGGTGTGAGTTTCTGCTGGGTGCTCCAGTTTCCTTCCACAGTCCAAAGACGCGCACCTTAGGCGGATTGGCCCTGCTAAATTGCCCATTGTGTTCAGGGGTGTGTAGGTTAGGCGTGTTAGTCATGGGAAATATAGGGACAGGGCAGGGGGGTGGGTCTGTGTGGGATGGTCATTGGAGGGTTTGTGTGGACTTGTTGGACCAAATGGCCTGTTTCTACACTATGCATGGGTTTCCTCCCACTGTCCAATGATATGCAAGTTAGGTGAATTGACCATACTAGATTGCCCATAACATCCAGGGGTGTGAGGCTAGGTGGATTAGTCATAGGAAATGAAGAGTGATAGGGTAGGTACTTAGGTCTGGATGGGATGCTCTTCAGAGAATCAGTGTGGACTCAATAGGCCGAATGGCCTCCTTACACACTGCATTTACCTCAATTTTTGCCCTTCCACCGTTTCCTTTGCTGCAGAGAGGGAATGGGTGACTACCAGGCAGTCGAAGAAAACTTTGTATTCAGATAGATGCTCTTAACTTTGTAGTTTTGATATATTTCATTGTTTGCAGCATACTTAACACTCGTCCTCTTTTCTCCTGTTTTCCAGTCTTTCTCAGAGCTTATCTATTTCCTGTAACCAGCTTAACTCCGTCCAATTTGGGTTAACACTCAGTGAATGACAAGCTAGCTGAAAATAACTCAACAGCACTAGCAAATCTCTCTGCAAGGTCATCAGGACCTCATCCCTCTTCCTACCTATGTTGCTGGTACCAAAATGTACCATGGATTTTGGCTGCTTTACCTCCCCTAGAAGAATGATCTGCAGCCACTCAGTGACATCCCTGGCACCAGGGAGACAACACACCATCCTGGAGTCACATTCCATGGTACAGAAATGTCAGTCTAATTCCTGGTCAATGTAATCCTCTAAACACCGTTTCTCTTTCATTCTCCTTTCTCCCTGCCCCCGAACTGCTGACTCACCATGGTGCCATCAGCTTTTCTCTGGCTCCACTCCCCTGAGAAACCATCACCTTCAGTGGTTACCAAAATGGCATGCTGATTGGCAAGCACAATAGACTCGGGGGACTCATACACTACCTGCCTGGTTTTCTTTGACTGCCTGGCAGTCACCCATTCCCCCTCTGCCTGTACAATTGAAATCTGTGGTGTCACCACTTCTCTGTTTGTGCTATCCACATAGTCCGCTGCCTTGCGAATGCACTACTATGATTCCAGCCACTGCTCAAGTTCCAAACCTGGGCCTCAACCTGTAGCTGGTGACAGTTCCTGTAGCTGTGTTTGTCTGTGACACTTTATGTCAATGAATTCACACGTGCCGCACAGTGTCCATTTCTCCCTGTTGGCTTGTCATTTCGTACCCTTGAAAACTACTTGTTATTCTCAGAATAGAGTCATGGAGTCATACAGCTGGGAAACAGATCCTTCAGTCCAATGCTGACAAAGCTTCCCAAAATACAACTAGTCCCACTTGCCTGTGTTTGGCCCATATCCCTCTAAAACACTCCTTTTAATGTACCTATCTGAATGTCTTTTAAATATTGTAATGTACCTGTATCTACCACTTCCTCTGGCAGTTCATTCCATTACTACCCTCTATGTGAAAAAGTTGTTCCTGAGGTCCCTTTTAGGGTGGTATGGTGGCTCAGTGGTTAACACTGCTACCTCACAGCACCAGGGACCTGGGCTCAATTCCAGGCTCAGGCAACTGTGTGACATTTGTACCTTCTTCCCATGTCTGCATGGGCTTGCACTGAGTGCTCTGGTTTCCTCCCACAGTTCAAAGATGTGCACGTTCGGTGGATTGGCCATGCTAAATCACCCATACTGTTCAAGGATGTGTAGGTTAGGTGCATTTGCCTTGGGAAATTCAGGGATAGGGCAGGGGAATGGGTCTGGGTGGGATGTAAATCTTACTGAAAAACACCTCGTACAAATTATGGAGTGGCTCATTAATGGCTCTGGCATCATTCTGCTGAAGAATGTCAGATTTCTGGTGAGCGTTGCATGAATTTGTAAACTGGACTGCGTGGATGGAATCCAGTCAGCTGTGCCATGTCAAGACTATTCATAGTAACCATAGTAATCTAGTACATACAGGTGATGTCTTGGCCACATTGGACAGGCTGTGCATTTGGCAGCCAGCAGAGTAGCATGCCTCCAGGAAACAGTAGCAGGCTTCCAAGTGAATACCCTGTTTTTTTAAATATAGTTTTATCATCTTGACCTGCACTTGTAAAGATTTGTGTATCTGACTTCCTAATCCTTCTCCCATCCTTTTAGTCAAAGCATTTGGTCTACTTTTCTCTCCTTATTCTTCCTCATAAAATACACCAGCTCAACATTTTACTATATGAAATTTCATTTGCCACACACATGTCTCACCTATTAACAAGCTTATGTCCACTTGAAAAAGTCTTCTTCACAGTTAACCTATTATATTGTCTGCAAGTTTTGCTAGTGCGTGTGCCCACACAGGTAGGCCAGAATATTTATACCTAAATTGAGAAGAATGGTCTCAATATTAATCTGAGGGGACACTACTGATTATATCTGAAAAACATCCATGAAAACGATTCCCTATTTTCTGTTCTTGGCCAAATTTGCTATCCGCGCTCCCATTCACATTTAACCCGATACGGCAAAACAGTATCTTACCAAATGAGAAGGGTCACTGGACCTGAAAAGTTAATTATTTCTCTGATTTCTCTCCAGATATGCTGCCAGACCTGCTGAGCGTTTCCAGCAATTTCTGTTTCTGTTTCTTATCAAATGCGTTCGATATATTCGTACGCACAACCACTGGCAATTCCATTGTCCAAGATGCTGCTGTTATCAACCAAGCCCCCTTCGATCTGAGCTTGAATCAGCTGTATCCAGCTCGTGGGCATCCGTCAATCATATGCTTCAATCAAGCATGTGCTGCAGTCTGACTGATAATGCTAACAAAGCCTGTTAAAGCCTGGAAAGATCAAGAGGCAAATTCAAAGCAACTGGTAATGTGGTGCCACCTCTGGGAATTGACTGCAAGTCTTGGGGCAAGAGGTGACACAGCCCTGTCATTACCACCTGAGAGAATCTCAACCTCCTGAAAAACTGCACCTCTGAGAAGTATTCTTATAAATTGCCTCACCTCAACAAAGAGTCCTTCTTGTTCTCATGGCACAATACATAATAGCTTCTCCAGCCTATTCAATGGAATACATTTTTGAATTTGACATTGAGCCAATATTTGGAAACTTTTGTGCACTTCACAGCTGAATAAACAATTTGTTCCTAATTACAATTTGTTAAATGCTGGCTTTTGAAAACTGTGAAGGGAAAATTTCCTATAATAGTCCCATAATAACAATTTAACATGCAGAGGGTAACTTTTATTGTTTTTTGACCATAAAAACTGGCAGGGGGATATCAATTAACCTGCACCCATTGCTTCTGATACAGACAGCATGCAAACATTGTATTGCCTGCTCTTTGCATGACTGCGGCATGCAGCCAGCCCTACGTTGTGCTGCTTAAAAACTATTATTCTTAAAGGGAATGAACATTTTAACTGGAGAATGTAATAGGATTTGTGTATTTGTGTAAGTGTGGTGGGCTGTCACTTTAAGAGTCTGATTACGTAACATATGATGCCATTTTGGACAGGAGGAAGCTTAGTTTAATGTTGCAGCCTGTAGAGTTAACTTTTCCTTAATAAAGCATCTGTTGTTAACACTTTGGCTTCCTGGTTCTTCCTGGAAGGTAATAGAGCTGCTTGTGAAAAAATATCTGACCAGGAAGAAGGTTGATTCTGGTTCAAAAGGGGAGAGAGAGAGCTGGCTCCAATTTTTTAAAGTCAGAAGTTACATGACACCAGGTTATAGTCCAACAGGTTTATTTGAAATCACCTTCTTCAGGTACAGTGAGACAGCAGAGCACATAGACTCAGATTTGATAGGCAGAGAGATCAAGGGCAGGGAGATCAAAAGATCATGCAACTGGTGTGAGTGGAGTGTCAGATGATAAGTCTCTGCAGGTGACCAAGAGTGTTAGACGGTGAGTAAAGTGTCAACAGCTGAATAACCAGCAAAGGGATGACCTATTATCCGATTACTTGAGGCACAGAGATAATTACATCACCACCAGCAGTAACCAAGCTTCCCCTGGTGCCACGGTAGAAAGCAGTACCATCATGGGGAAATCCATCGTCAACTTATCTGACCACACCCTTCAACTGGACGAAATCGAAGTTGTCAGCCGAGGGCTCAATTCTGCCCCACAATAAAAATGGACCAAACTGGTCTTGCAGCAGACACAGGAGAATTCATCAGGCATATGAGGCTCCAGGAATTCTTCCACAAACCCCAAGATGCAGCAGCGAGCCCAATGAGACAACAAATGAACCAGAACAGTTAACAGAGAGATCCGTGGTGCAGCGACCAAAGAAGGAGTCAAATTGGACTCCTTGGAAGGCCACTGCCGTAGGCTTGACATGTACCCTCAAGCTGTCAGGAGATAAGTTAACATCAGATTCATCAACCGTGCTCACAAGATAGAACAGAACATCACCCAAGCACAACACATCGCCATCCATACTCTCAAGACTAATCACAACATTGTCATCAAACCAGCAGACAAAGGAGGAGCCATTGTCATACAGAAGCAAATGGACTATTGCGAAGACGCAGGAACAGTACAGACAACTGCCTGCCGATTCGACCAAAAAACACGCCTGTCAACGCAACAGAGTGACCAAGACCTTTGATCCAGACCCTTCAGAATATCCTATACACTCTCATCCCACGTACTTATCGTGTAGGAGACTTCCGAGATATACGAAGCTAACACACCTGGAATCAGGCAAGGGGACCCTGTGTGAAAACCTCTCTGGCTGTGTCGAGGGCATCTTGAAACCCATTGCGCAACAAACCTCCAGCTTCTGTCACGACACTACAGATTGCTTACAGAAGCTCAGCACCCACAGACCAGTCAAACCAGTAACATTCCTTGTCACAATGGACATTTCAGCACTCTACACCCCACAATGATGGCATCTCTGCAACAGCCTCAGTGCGCAGCACCAACAACTGCTAATTTCCAGACACGATCCTACAACTCATCTGCTTCATCCACAACCACAACGTCTTCACCTTCGACAACCAGTTCTTCACCCAGACACATGGAACAGCCATGGGGATGAAATTTGCACCCCAATATGTCAACATTTCATGCACAGACTCAACTAATAAGTCTTTGCTGCACAGGACCTCTGACCAACACAATGCACCAGATACACTGAAAACATTTTCTTCCTTTGGACTCGTGACAAGGAATCACTAAAAGGACTACAAAGTGATATCAACAAGTTTAACCCCACCATTAGACTTACCATGAATTACTCTACAGAATCTGTCTCATTCTTGGACACATGCACCTCCATCAAGGACAGACACCTCAGTACCTCACTCTACCACAGCCCCACACATAACACCATGATGGTGTAGTTCTCTAGCTTCTACCCTAAACATATTAAAGAAGCCGTACCGTACGGACAAGCCCCGTGCATACACAAGATCTGCTCAGATGAGGAGGAATGTGACAGACACCTAAATGTTTTGAAGGATGCCCTCTTAAGGGATTTGATGTTCAATTCATCAATCACCAGTTTTGACGTGCCACAGCAAAAAACCACAATGACCTTCTCAGAAGGCAGACTCAGGATACGACCAATAGAGTACCTTTCGTTGTCCAGTACTTCCCCTGAGTGGAGAAACTACGCCACATTCTTCGCCGTCTTCAACATGTCACCGATGACGATGAGTACCTCGCCAAGATCATCCCCACGCCTCCACTTCTCGCCTTCAATCAACCGCCAAACCTTATACAGACCATTGTTCGCAGCAAACTACACGGCCTTCAGGACAACTTCGACCACAACATCACACAGCCCTGTCATGGCAACCTCTGCAAGACATGTCAGATCATCGACATGGCTACTACCATCACATGTGGGAACACCACCCACCATGTACATTGAGTACAGACCCAGAGTCCTCAATTGCTCCTCATATGACAAGTTCTTCATCCCTGGGATCATCCTTGTAAACCTCCTCTGGACCCTCTCCAAGGCCAACATACCGGTCCTAAAATGCAGAGCCCAAAACTGCACACAATACCGCAAATGCAGTCTGACCAGAGCCTTTTACAGCCTCAGCAGTACATCTCTGCAATTGTATTCTGTACCTCTTGAAATGAATGCTAACATTGCATTTACCTTTGTAACTGCCAACTGAACCTGCATCTTAACCTTAAGAGAATCCTAAACCAGGACTGCCAAGTCCCTTTGTGCTTCAGATTTCTGAAGTCTTTCCTCCTTTAGGAAATTGTTTATGCCTCTGTTCTTCCTACCAAAACACATAACCGCATACCTTCGCACATTGTATTTCATTTGCCACTTCTTTGCCCACTCTCCTGGCCTGTCCAAGTCCTTCAGCAGCTTCCCTGCTTCCTCATCAGTACCTGTCACTCCACC
Source organism: Ginglymostoma cirratum (assembly GCA_024137785.1). NCBI lineage: Eukaryota > Metazoa > Chordata > Chondrichthyes > Orectolobiformes > Ginglymostomatidae > Ginglymostoma > Ginglymostoma cirratum. The sequence goes on along the minus strand of JAHRHZ010000030.1, from coordinate 6,636,635 downwards.
TGTCTTTGTGTTATCTGGAAATTTAGCAACAATTCCCTCAGTTCCTTCATCCAGATCATTAATGTATTGCATGAATAGTTGTGGTCTCACCACTGATTCTTGCAGAACCACACTAGTCAGCAGCTGCTGTCCTCTCCACTCTCTGCCTTTTGCCAATAGCCAATCCTCTATTCATGCCAGTATCTTGCTCCTAACACTGTGAGCTCTTATTTAACAGCCTTCTGTGTTTCACTTGTCAAAGGCCTTCTGGAATTCCAAATAGGTCATGTCCACCAACTCTCCTTTTCCTGACTTCTTCATTACCTCCTCAAAGGATTCGAACAGATTTGTCAGGCATGGTCTCCCCTTGATGAAGCTGTGCTGACTCAGTCTTATTTTACTATGTTTGTATGTTGCCTATACTTATACAGGTTGCGTACCAGACTCTTAAGTCAGGTGATCAGAGAATAGCATTGGTGATCCAATAACCTTTCTGGTCCCTAATAGTTTCTCATCTTGTGATGGTACAATGGTGTGACACTGATTAAAAGCATCATTACTTCTGCTAGAATAGTACGCATGATGGTGTTTGGTGGCCCATCAGCTGGACACCAAGGTAGTAGAATACTTTGTTATTTTTGAACTTACATGTGCAAAGCAATATCTATGTAGTCTTTGGCATGCCTGTTCCACGTGAAATTATAATATCCTCTCAAAGGCATGTGCTTGCCTTAGCTGCTTCCTTCGGGAATGACAGTATGCAATGTATTTCACTTCATTTGCAGACACAGTGCAGTCACCTCCATTATACACCACACTGACCTTTTAGGATGTTGGACGTGGTACCTGCTCCAGCCTTCACATGAAGTTCAAAACTACGGTCAGGTATAGGGCAAATAGCAATCTAACCGATCTTCTGAGGTTGCAGATCTGACTGCACTAGGTATTAGATTTCAGTGAGTACCTTCATAGTATTGCAGGGATGTTGCTCACATTGCTCAGCACTAAGGTTGAGTTCATGGCATTACTCCCTAAAGAACCTGAATGAATATGACAAATCCCTTTATCCGTCTGCTCCCCCCTCTTCTCACTCACTTCTGCTCATTCCTCCTATCCTTTTGCATGCCATGGTGATTAGACCAGCCATGACTGTCAGCAAATGGTCTGAGCAGAACCCTTGAAATGAGAACGGAGGTCTTCAGCACATGCCTGTGGATTTCAGTAATCTGGCAGTCCATACCATCAAACACTTTTACCAACACTTTAATAGCCAGTAGAAATCGATCAGCAGCCAACCTGAAAATGGTTGATGATCATTTTTAATAGCACTGCCGGGAAGTGCAGAGTGAAGGGGGCATAGGGAGTGCAGGAGAGTTTCCCTGGGCTGAATGCATTTTCAGTTATGTGACATTAAGTAGGGGCATTAGCTGAAGCAAAGAGATCTAAAATGGCATCACTAAAGTCAAATGAACATTATGCTAATGTCACTATCGGCCTACCTTGTATACATTTGGCGTACAATCCCAGCAAGTACAAAATCTGATGTAGACCTCTGCTCTATGAAGGACAGTTTCCTGAAGTATGCATGTGTGGCACAAATACTATATTAAACCTGAAACAGCTACAAGCAACAGAAATTTTGTGGCCTTTGTCCTTTTACCTATTATAATGTTAGAAATTCTGAGAGAAATTAAAACAATGGACAAAAAGACTGTTAGCATTTCGATACTGTTAAAATTAACCAAAACATGAATTTCCAATTAAGCCTCCAAAAGATCTGAGTTTCACTGCTTTTAGGTGTTAGTGTAGACAAAAGCTCCCTGTGTAACAGCATCACGCTTCCTTGTCAAATCAAACACATTTAACTATGATATAGATTCAAGTAGTTGTTAAATATAGGCTTCAAAGAAATCAGTTTGTTCATCTTCTCCTTGACTCCTATTCCTGGATTCCTGGCCACCAGTATCAGCACTGTCCATGTTCTCCTCTAAAGCAGAACTAGATGTCTCCATGAACCAAGGATTATTCAGTGGAAGCAAAAGGGGAGATACAACAGAAATATCAGGGCAGCATAGCAGGGACCACAGAAACTGCTGAGTTGCTGTCCCTATTTCCTGTTTGTTTCCGTGAAGAATTTTGAGAGTTTCCCAACCACAACAAGCAGTAACATTTTTCTTACAATGAGATCCAAACTCAGATACTGTGAAAGAGAAAGCACTTGCATTTTTTGTAAACAGTTCCCTATCATGACCTCAGGTCATCTCACTATGCTTCTCAGCTAATGAAGTACGTTTGACATGTAGTCAAAGTTATAATGGAGTAAGCGCAGCATCTAATTTAGTCACCATGATGTCCCACAAACATGGATATCGTAATCTCATCATCATGTGTTGTAGTGATATTGGTGGAAAAATAAATGTTGGATGGGATATCAGAGTGAATCTCCTTGCACTTCTCCAAATTGGTGGAATGGGATCCATTCAGAGATGTCTCATCCAAAAGACAAATCCGACAGAACAGCTCTCTCTCAGGAATGTTCTATAGTATCACTGTGGATTGCATTTTATTTAAGTGCAACAAGTTCATGGCATCAGCTTTAATTCCTATAATTATGTCTGTCATTATTGCCATTTGCTTATTATTATCATAGTTGATTCTTAAATAAAAGATAATCTGATTTGGGTTTGCTTCAGTCTTGTGTGGAGATTTGGGGCAAACAACAGCAAGTGAGGGAAAATGTCGCAGGCAATTGTCAGAGTAATAGAGCATAAGTCTTGGTGGGCGGAGGATGTAGTAGCAGAGATAGTGTGAGTTGGCAGAGAGAAGAGTGCAGCACTTACTCTGGCAGAATAGAGAAAGTAACGGATTTTCTTACATCACTGCTGACCTTTCCTCTGTACGTTAGACATACATTGACCAGGGTGGTGTCCTTGATCCAAACTGTCAGCATCTAGTGGCACGATCTCCTCTTCTGGTCCTCTGGGAAGACGAGGCTCTCCTTTGGACAACCCTGAACACCAGGACCTCGACAGCACCATGTTCCCCTTCACAGTCATCTTCAAAAAGACTGTCTTTCACCAAGCTGGCAGCTTCGGAATGCCAGGGCTCATCTGGGTACACAGTGGCCTTTTAAAGATGGCACAGGCATTGTGGAAGCTGGTCTTTTTGGAGACACCAAGTGAGTGGTGAGTTCTGCCAGAAATGGGGCATGGTAGGTGGCATGAGGCTAGAATTGGCTGAGAGGGGCACTGTACGAGTGGGGTAAATAATTAATGAGTCGTGTTTGGTAAAATGCAGCAACAGATCTTGTTAGGCTTCACAGAGAGAAACCTTTTGTGAAACTTAATGGAAATGACACTTTGCCAAAAAAGCTTAAGATTCAGTCTCTTAAGTTTAATCAAATCCATTTCAGTTCAAGATTCTGAATACAGATTGTACATTAGGGCCTTCCCTTCCCTGAAACATGCAAACTATTTATTAATACTGACATGTACAAGAAAGATGATTATTATTTTTGAATATTCAGCCCACTAAACAGACATTGCAATCCAACCCCCATCTATAGCCACAAAATAAACATTTACTTTGCACACACCCACTCACCAAACAGATGTTGGCAGTCAGTGCAGAAATTGGAAAATGGATTGGCACCACTTATTAAACTGTTTGAGCTCATGTGTAAATAAAATGTCAATAAGATAAAAAAATAAAAATACAACTGACTGCAACTGAGGCACTGTTTATCAATATTTCTGAACAGCTGAGTACTGAATTTACCCCAGGCCAATAAAGCCCTGCAAGTATTTACTTTAGGCTTCTATTTTTAAACTTTTCTCAACAATTTCATATTCCTGGAAGTAGGACGGTGTCACTGAGAAGAAACTTCTCTGAAATGTTCTATTCCATAAGCAAATTTGAGATCCTCATTAGATTTGAGCGATAATATGATTTTTTTTTCAGCAAATTACTTGTGATCATGACCTATATTGCTGTTGGGGGATTATTAAATGACCAATGTTAATTTTGAAATAGACCCCTCCAGCTCCAAGTGGCCATGTGGAGCAGTGCTGAGATAATTTACTCTTCGGCTCTTACTGATCCAAAATGCATAGTCATTTATTTAATAACGTTTAATGAATTAACTTGAACCTTAATGGAGGCTTAATTGGCTTGGAACGGAGGGGATGTTTTCAGGTGATAATTCCACTGCTGCTGGATCAGAATAGACAATCAACTGTTGGTCAATTGGATGGGGATTATAACTAGCAGACCTCCATCCATTATACACAACACATGGCTGCCCAGCCAATGTTGTACGTATTTTTTAATCAACCTGTTCAGACCTGTCACAGCTCACGTCTAGTGCAGGTGGGACTTGAACTCAGACCTTCTACTTTACAGATACAACCGCATCCAAAGAATCCTTCTTAAATTGAGAAATTTATGCCAATAATTTAGTAATTATTGACACAACAAAAGTCATTTGGGCTGGCCTAAAATGCGGTGCCAAGAGATCTTATTTAATTTTTGTTTTGTTCATGTGATGTGGCTATATCTGACTAGGACAGCATTTACTGCTAGTCCATAATTTTCCAGATGGCAATCAAGAGGCAACATATTACTCCAGGTCTGGAGTCACATCCAAGCCAGACAAAACTGGAAGATTTCTTTCCCTAGAGGACACAAGTGAACCAGATGGGTTCATATGACAACTGACAATGGTTACATGGACATTATTAAGCTAGTGTTTGTTCTACCTCTGCCGTGGTGAGTTTTGAATCTAAACCCTGAAAATATTAGCCAGGAGTCAGAAGCACTGGTCCTGTGATGTTGCTTCTATGTCACCACTTGCCCCTGAAGGAGCAGAGATTTATAAAAACTGAAAGAACTGCAGATGCTGTAAATCAGGAGTAAAAACAAAGTTGCTGGAAAAGCTCAGCAGGTCTGGCAGCATCTGTGAAGGAAATAACAGAGTTAACATTTCGGGTCCGGTAACCCTTCCTCAGAACTCAAGAACAGAGATTTGTAGTTTCCGTGGTAGCAGCTTTGAAGGTGGGGCTCACTCAAACACAACATGTTGCCTTTACACTGCCAGGTTCTTACTTACCTCACACTTTGTGGGCAGCCAAGGAGGCTTCTGTATTCCATCACTTTAAACCTATCCCTGCTGCTAATTTACCTGTGGCAAGGGGAGGTCTATGCCAGGTGGGTAGTTTGATAGATTTTGCTGCCTAAGCTAGCATCAGGAAAAGGGAGGCAGAACCTGCTTTGGTGGCCCCCTTACCGATCAGAAGCACAGCCACCCTCCTCAATGTCACAACACTTTTATCTCCAGCCCACCCCAACCCCTCCTTTAATATCTCAGTTGGCCACTCAAACCTAATTACCCACCCCACACGTTCTGAAGTCCTTTCAATTAAACTTCCACAGTGTTAAATGGCTGTGGAATGGCTGGTATTGGCAGAAAAGTGTTTTGTGCTGACGCTCGAGTAGGATAGGAAACCCATCAACCAAAAAAATCCTGCTCACAACAGAATTTTCTTCCAGATTGAGGTAAAATTGCTGTCATCACTTGGACTTCAGCCAGTAAAACTTCTTTGAGATGGATTTTAACTTGACACAATAGGAAATAAATGTGTGATTGAGTTCACCGGAAAGGATCGCTGGGAGGAGTGTATGATGGCTGCTGACTCCCAGCACCCATTTTACCACAATGTCCAAAGCCAGAAACTACTCTGTTGTGCAACAGAGTTCTTAGAGGTGGAGAACATGTCTTACAAATATAGTTTCAGAGATAGTAGGAACTGCAGATGCTGGAGAATCTGAGATAACAAGGTGTAGAGCTGGATGAACACAGCAGGCCAAGCAGCATCAGAGGAGCAGAAAGGCTGACGTTTTGGGCCTAGACCCTTCTTCGGTTCTTTTTATAAGCGCTGGTTTTCATTCTTCTATAATTATAAAATTTTGAGGATTTCTAAAATGTTTATTTTGTCCTCTAGTTCATTTGTTTTGAGATTTGGTCTGAATGTAAGCATACAAAATAGAAGCAGAAATATGTCATACAATTGCCTTGAAACTGTTTCACCAACCAATAGCACAGTGGTTGATTTTCTGTATAACTCCATTTTCTCACATAATTCCCATATCCCTTGACTTCTTTACTGCTCAAAAATGTATTGTTCTGTCTTGAATATACTCAATGGGTTGGTCCAGAATTCCAAATCCAGAGTATCATAGAATCCCTACATTGTGGAAACAGGCCCTTCAGCCCAACAAGTCCACACCAAACCTTGCAGCATCCCACCCAGACCTATTCCCCTAATCTACACCCCCCTGAACGCCACAGGCAATTTAGCATGGCCAATCCACCTAACCTACACATCTTTGGACTGTGGGTGGAAACCAGAGCACCCAGAGGAAACCCACATAGACACAGGGAGAATGTGCAAACTCCACACAGGCAGTCACCCAAGGTTGGAACTGAACCTGGGTGTCTGGCGCTGTGAGGCAGCAGTGCTAACCACTGTGCCACTATGCCGCCCTAAAGAAATGCTTCCTCACTTCATTTTAAATGGGCAACCCCTTACCCTGAGATAGTGATCCTGAGTTCTAGATCATCAAATCAGGTAGAACTACATATCTGCATCTATCCAGTCAGATTCTCTGAGAATGTTATGCCTCAATGGTATTATCTTTCATTGTTTGAAAATCCTGCTCTTATAGGCCTCTTCTGCTCAGTATTTCCTGTTTACAGGAATTCATCTTGAAAGCCTTCATTGGTCCTGCTCTAAAGAAAGTACATCCTTCCTGAGGTCAGGAGACTCAAGGTATACATTGCATTCCCTGGTTGGATTGTGCGGGGAACCACTGTTACTGCCTCCAACTGAAAATTCAGTCATCAGCCCGTAATCCACTGGGAGCTGCCTCAATTGTTTCACCGATTCCATCTGGGAGGAACACCTGCCCAAAGGGTGTTGCCATTTTCTTATCTCTATCATAACTTTTACTGTCTCTGTCACTAGGAACAAATATTTATTTTCATTAATCTCCTCTTCCTTTTTAAATTCTTATAAAAGCTCTTACAATCTGTTTTACTCTCATGCTAATTTCTGCCTACTCTTTATCATTTCCTTGTCAATGTTTTCTGATATTAAAAAGCCACCCAAAATGCAGGTTTACTACTATTGCAGCAATATTTTAAATTTGTTTTAATTTTAATACTACTCTTAAATTCTCCAGTTAGTCATTTTGGTACCGCTTTCCCACTGGAGCTTCTATTCCTCCAGAGAATCTATCCTTAATGAAAACTATGAACTTTTTTTTTCAAATGTTTGCTACAGCAAAACTCCCATTATGCTTTTCAGATATTTGCTAACCTATCTGTTCAGAGATGTTATTACACACTACTAAAGCAGGTCAGGCTTGAACTCAGGTCTCCAGGTTCAGAGGTAGGGGCATTACCATAGCACCCCAAGTGCCCTTATCCCTTCTTTTTTCCTTATTTAACCTATTTTCTAATCAACCTGTTCAGAGATCCTATTACCCACTTCTGAAACAGGTGACACTTGAACCCAGGTCTCCCAGTTCAGGGGTAGGGATACTGCCATAACACCATAAGTGCTTCATCCCTTCATGCCTTTCAATCTGACTTCCAAATCTATCTTGATTAATTCATCTTTCGTTATCTCCAATGTATTTTTTTCTTTTCAATTTCCAACTGTAGTTCTGACTTACCCATATCACTATTGGCACTTTCTTCCCAGAGGATCTTCTACTTTAAGATGACTAATTAATATTGATTATTGCATAATAGGATTTATGGACACTTAGAAAGGCAAAAATTGATTCAGGATAGTCAGCATGTTTTAGGGTGAGGAATATTATGTCTCTCAAACTTGACTGAGTTTAACAAAGTTGCTGGAAAAACTCAGTGGGTCTGGCAGCATCTGTGAAGGAAAAAACAAAGTTAACATTTTGTATCTGGTGACCCTTCCTCAGAACGCCTGCGAATACTCAGAACGGAGGAAGGGTCACTGGACCTGATACATTAACTCTGTTTTTTCCCTTCAAGATGCTGCCAGACCTGCTGAGCTTTTCCAGCAACCTTGTTTTTACTCCTGATTTACCGCATCCGCAGTTCTTTCGGTTTTTAACCAAAAAGGTGGCTGATGACACAGCAGTAGACATTGCTTAGAACATAGAACATAGAACAGTACAGGCCCTTCGGCCCACGATGTTGTGCCGAACTTTTACCCTAAACCTAAGGTCTACCTAACCTCCACCGCTACCTCATACTATCATCCATATGCCTATCTAATAGCCGATTCAATGCCCCTAATGAGGCCGACTCCACTACCCTCTCCGGCAATGCATTCCACGCCCCAACCACTCTCTGAGAAAAGAAATGTTTATCTGGATTTTAGCGAAGTCTTTGACAAGGTTCTGCATGGTGGACTAATTAGTAAAGTTAGGTCACATGGGATTCAGGGTGAGCTTGCCAATTGGATACATAATTTTCTTAACAGTAGAAGACAGACAGTAATAGTGGAGGGTTGCTTTTCAGACTGGAGGCCTGTAACCAGCAGTGTTCCACAGGGATCGGTTCTGAGTCCTCTTTTGTTGGTTATTTGTATACGTCTCTCTCAGGGTTAGTCTCCTGACTATGTGCTCCTTACTGTCCTCAACGTTTAAAAAAAATCTTAAGTAGACTTGGAATAGTCACTGGCTACCTTAGCTTCTTGCTGCAGTCATTAAAACCACTTGAACTAACTATTTTCCACTGATTAGGAGGCTGCCTGTAGTGGTAGCTGCCAATGTGCCTAATATATCACTAAACCAAACAGGCAACAGGTTATTTTGGATCCAGGATCATAGAGTCTAAAAACGGACCCTTCGGTCCAACCAGTCGATGCCAAACATAATCCAAAAGTAAACTAGTCCCACCTGCATGCTCCTGTCCCATATCACTCCAAACCTTTCCTATTCATATTTCTGTCCAAATGTCTTTTAAACATTGTGACTGTACCCGCATCCATGCATGAAAAACTTACCTCTTATGTCTTTAAATCTCTCTCCTCTCACCTTAAAAATGTGCCCCCTAGTCTTGAAATTCCCCATCTTAGGGAAAAAACAACTGCCATCAACTTTATCTTTACCTCTCATTATTTTATAAGCCTCTATCAGGTCACCCCTTAACCTCCTACACTCTGAGAAAAGTCCTAGCCTTTCCTTACACCTCAAATCTTCCATACCTGGCAGTATCCTGGTAAATCTCTTCTGAACCCTCTCTAGCTTGATAATATCCTTCCTATAACCAAAACTGGACACTGTATTCCTGTACAACCTGAACATAACTTCCCAACTCCCATACTCAAAGGATTAAGCAATGAAGGCAAGCGTGCCAAGTACCTTTTTAACCACCCTGTTGATATGTGACGCAAACTTTAAAGAATTATGTACCTGCACCCCTAGGTCCCGCTGTCTATGTGGACTATGAAATTTGATTCATGTGGAAGTTTGGCATAGAGAGGGAATGAATTGCTCTATTTTCTACCTTTCTTTGACTAATTTCCAGTAGTCGGTGAGTTTTTCTTCCCTTTGTCTCTAAAAGTTAGTAAATTGCAAGTTTTTATTATATTACTTGAGTGGACTTTAGGGACATTGAGATGAGTGACACCCTGGGGAGATGGGAACTACACAGGTTGGACTAGACCTGGGTTCCTTGCAACATATTTTGCTAGTAATATTGGGGAAGGTCAAACTAAATTTGGGGACTGGGTCCTGAAGGTAGATTCAGTCAGGACAAAATCGGAAATGAAAATTGAAGGCAACAAATTAGTAGATGAGTTTATAAGACAGAGAAAATGAAGGTAAGAAAATAATAATGTTCAAGGGTATCAATTTCTATGCAACAAATAAAGCAGGATGATCTGAAGGCACAGATAGAAATATGGTAGTATGATATTTCCTTACAGAAACCTAACAAGAGTTGGATATGGAAGCTCAATGTTTCTGGTTACAGGATTTTCAAAGAAGACAGGGAGTTTAAAAAGGAGAGGAGTGACAATTTTGAACAAAGAAACAATGATTGCTTTGAGAAGTAAAGATATGCTAGAAATATCATCAAATGAAGACACATGAACTGAGCTAAGAAACAAAAATGGAACAATTAGACTGCTGGGATTGTACTGCAGATACCCCAAAACAGGCAGTGGGAGACCAAAAAACAAAGTTGTAGATAGATCTGAGAAATGCAAACACAACAGGCAGCAATAGGTGAATTTAACTGCCCCAATATTAACTGAAATAATTTTAGCATGAAGGGAAATGAAGGAGCAATTCTTGATGAACTTAGGTGATCTTATGTGTAGCAAGTCAATGAAGAGTGGGGGGCAGTTCTGGACTTAGTTTTAGGAAGTGAAGATGGATAGGTGGAAACAGCATAGTGGAAGAGCACTTTGGCAGCGATCATAATTCAGTTTTAATAAAATTATGGAAAAGAACAAATAAAGGACAGTAATTGGCTTTTTGAATTGGGGCAAGGCCAATTTTTTTACTAAGCTGGAGAGTGCTTTGGCAAAAGTGAACAGGAAAGAGCTACTTGAAGATAAGTCAGTGTCAGGGCAGGTGAGTGACATTCAAGGGGAAATTCAATAGGTTCAGATTAAACAACATGCTAAACAGGCAAAAATAAGTAGTAATAACCAAATCTAATGTTCCCTGGATGTTGAGGAGTTTCCAGGAAAATTAAAAGATTGTAATTAAATTAGTCAGATACTTCCTCAAAAAAATGTAACTAAGAGGATTGATGAAGTTACTGTAGTCGATGTGGTCTATGCAGACGTTAGGAAAGGTTTTGACAAGATACCGCATAGCTGACTGGTCGAAAAAAATAATAGTCCACAGGATCAAGGGGAGTGTAGAAAACTGAATACAAAATTTCCTTAATGGCAGGATTAAGGATAATCCTTGATGGGTGTTTTGTAATTGGAAGGCTATTTCTGTTGAGGTCTTGCAGTGCTCAGCACGAGGTCCTTTACTTTTTGTGCTACAAATTAATGATTTGGATGAAAACATAGAGCATCAACTGAATTCACAGTGAGGGAAAATTGCTGCAGACTGAAGAAAGATATCAATGGACTGGTCAGGTGGACAGAAAAGTGGCAAATGAAATTCAATCCAGAGAAGTGGGGTTATGCAGTTGGGGAGGTCAAACAAAGCAAAGGAATACACAATAAAAATGAGGATACTAAAAAGTGTAGAAGTAGTGAGAAGCCTTGGGGCATATGTCCATATATGCTGAAGGTAGCAGGACAGTTTGTTAAGAAAGCATATTTCCCATATTAGTTTAGATAGAAAATATAAGAACAGGGAGGAATTGCTGAAGCTGCATAAATAATTAGTTAGTCCGCGACTTGCATACTGAGTGCAATTCTGGTCAACTCATTTGCAGAAAGAATTCGATTATGTTAGAGAGTGTAGAGAGCAACTTACAAGCATGTTGCCAACTGTGGAAAACTGCAGGTATGAGAAATGTTTAGGTAAGCTACAATTGCTCTTCTCAGAACAGATGATACTGAGGGGTAATTTAATTGTGATGTTCAAAATTGATAGATTTAATGTGGTTGATAAAATGTTTTGAAGATAGATGAGAATTTTGTTTCACCCAGAGGGTGGTTGGGCACTGGAACTCTCTGTTTGTAATGGTAGTGACAGGGTCCCTTAAGTCATTTAAAAAGTGTTTGGATATCCACTTCAAATGCTTTAACTTGCAATGCTACAGACCAAATACTGGAAAGTGGGATTAGTCTAGTTGACTGGTTTAATCAGCCGGTTCAGACAATGACAAGCAGCATGGTTCTTTCTATGCCATCAACTTTCTGTGATTGTATATTGTTCTGGCAAACTGTCTCAAATGAACTCCACCTCCCAGCTATTTTTGCCAATTTGGTTTAATTTATGTGAAGATTGACATTCCCTATAAATATTTCATTACTTTTGTCACATGCTTCTCTAATCTCATGATTTATACTCTATCCAATACAAAGATCAATTACAGGGGACCTTTAAAATACTGTTTCCTATCCTGTATTATTTCTTATCTCTATTTGGTTTGATTCTCCAACATGTGATGAAATCCTCTACGTGTATCCTTTTTATGTCCTGAGTAAGCCAGCAAGCTGTGTCTGATAATATTTATGGAACAGACAGTTCCAACAGTTGCAAAGTAGCAACATTCAATTCTGTGCAGAAATATGGGAGGAAACATATTACAAGGTTTTACAGTAAGTTATTCAGGACCGTTCGGGGTCACTGAAATGGAGCTCGAAGTTGCAGTTAGTTGGAGAAGGAGACAGACAAAAAGAGACATAATATTAGGCAGTGCTTCGTTACTGTTAGTTTTAAAGGCAGTGAACTACACAGACTATGTGAAGTGGAGGCTCAGAGAGAAGCTATGTGCCATTAATAGTTCAGTTTAGGTGAGACTGGGAGTTGAAATGCCCACAAGCAGCATTTGCTTAATTTAATTGAACATGATTGGTGTAGTGGGCAGTGAAGAAAGTTATCTAAGAGTACAACGGGATATTGAACAACTGGGCTAGTGGAACAGGAATGGCAGGTGGAGTTTGTTTCAGATAAATGCAAAGTGTTACATTTTGGTAAGATGAACCAGGTCAGGATTTAGAGTTGATGGTAGGATCCTGACAAGTCTTGCTGAGCAGAGACACCTGGGGATGCAGGTACATAGTACCTTCAAAGTGGCATCACAGGTGGACAGGATAGTGAAGGTATTCGGCATGCTTGCCTTCATTGGTCAGAACATTCAGTACAGGAGTTAGGATGTATTGTTACAGCTATTCAAGACATTAGTAAGGCTATCTTTGGAATACTACATTCAATTCTGGTCACCTTGCTGTGGGAAAGATGTTATTAAACTGGAGAGTGCAAAAAAGATTTACGAAGATGTTACTGAGTCTGGGAGGTTTGAGTTATAAGGAGAAGCTGGATAGGCCAGGACTTCTTTCCCCGGAGTGTTGGAGGCTAAGGAGTGACCTTTTATAGAGGTTTATAAAACCATGTAGGTTTTGGATAGGGGGAATAGCCAAGGTCTTTTCTCCAGGATAGGGACATCCAAAACTAGAGTGCATAGGTTTAAGGTGATAGGGGAAAAGTTTAAAAGGGGCCTAAGGAGCAACTTTTTCAAGCAGGCGGTGGTACATGTGTCAAACAAGCTGCCAGAGGAAGTGTTAGATGTGGGTAAAATTACAACATTTAAAAGGCATTTGGACAGGTACATGGATAGGAAAGGTTTAGAGGGACATGAGCCAAATGGAGGCAAATGGGACTAGCTCAGTTTGGGAAACCTGGCTGGGATTGACAAGTTAGGCCAAAGGTCATGTTTCCATGCTGTATGACTCTATGAATAGGGCTTGGGGAATAGCTAGAAGTGGTTGTATCTTGGTGAATCTAGCTGTCACTGAAAACCTGGAGTTGTGCCCCTGTAAGTAAGCATTTAAATGCAGTTTTAGAGTCCAGGGGAGCTTAGACCCAGGAAGGGGTGGTCAGCCAGAGCAGGAGCAACCATTGAGGCAATCCATGACGTAGCAGCTCTTGAAGTATTTTTAAGGCCAGATCAACAAAAGTGAAGAATTATAATTCCTTGTGAAGTTGAATGAAACTTGAACTTTAATTTAAATTTAATTTTAATTTGACCAATGCCTGGGTAGGGGTGGTGATAGGAGAAAGAAATCCCTGGGAAGTCCATGGCACTGGTCTTGATCACATTTGCTGTTTGAACATTGTGAGATGTTCGATTACAGTCTATTAATTACATTTACCACATGTTAGTTCTGGGTGTCAGAAGGAAATTGTGTGTATTATAGATTGAATTACTGTTCTAATGTTGTACAGTAAAGTTTATGGAATCTTGTGACTTTATTTTCTTAGTAAGTCTCCTGGATCTCACTCTTTGCCTACTTCAAAGAGAGAAGTTACTAGCCCCTAGCCAAATCATAACATTAATTTAGTGGCCTGCTTGAGGATGGCATTATAACTTGAGTTCTAGCTGGATCACGCTCTGCTTCCTGCCACTCAGCCAACTGTGCATCCAATTTGCCAAATTGCCTTGGATCCCATGGGCTGTTACCTTTACTATCAGTGTCCCACGCGGGACCTTATCAGAAGCCTTGCTGAAATCCAAACAGACTGCATCAAAAGAATTGCCCTGATCTACATGCCTGGTCACCTTTTTCAAACAATTCAATCAAGTTGGTCAAATTTGACCTCCCCTCAACAAAACCATACTGACTGTCCTTGATTAATCCCTGCGTCTCCAAATATAGGTTAATTCTGTCCTACAGAATTGCTTCTAAAATTTGCCCACCACCACGGTTAGCCTAATTATAGTTTCCTGGATTATCCCTTGCTCCAATCTTGTATAACAGTACCACATTGACTGTCCTCCAATCATCTGGTACTTCTCCTGTGGCCAGAGAGGAACTGAAAATGTTTACAAGCACCCCTGCTATTTCCTCCCTTGCCTCACTCAACCTTAGATACATTTCATTTGGCCCTGGAGATTTATCTACTTTTAAGTTTGCCAGGCCAGTCAGAACCTTCTCTCTATCAATGCAAATTTCTTTCTGGTAGAATACAGCTTGGCTTGGGTGGAGGTTTGTTGCTGGTGAAGCAGCTTAGGACAGAAAAGGAAAAACAAATGGGAAAACTTGAAATTGGGGGGAAAAAATGGCAAATGTCAGAACTTGAACTCCAGTTGGTAACAGAGCAAAGAAAGAAAGAACTTCATAGAGAGAAAGAATTTTTTTTAAAAAAGCTGCATAAAGAAAAGCTTGGGGAATAGGTTGAAAGTAATAGTTCAAACAAGGAGGAAAGTCCCATTTAGAAGCTTGATTTAATCAAAAATCTTTGTCTTGGTCTTAAATTTACTGAAAAGGCATAAAGACATCTTCACTCATTTGAGAAAGTTGCTAAACATCTGTAGTGACCAAATGGCTCGTGAACTCTACTCCTTGAGTGTCTTAACAGGTGAAGTAATAAATATCGAAACATAGAAGATAGGAGCAGGAGGAGGCCATTTGGCCCTTTGAGCCTGCTTCACCATTCATCACAATCATGGCTGATCGTCCAACTCAATAGCCTAATCCTGTTTTCTCCCTGTAACCTTTGATCCCATTCACCCCAAGTGCTGTATCTGGCCAGCCCTTGAATGTATTCAATGTTTTGGCATCAACTACTTCCTGAGGTATTGAATTCCACAGGCTCACCAATCTTTGGGTAAAGAAATGTCCCCTCATCTATGTCCTAAGTGGTCTATCCTGAATCCTCAGACTGTGATCCCTGGTTCTGGACACACCCACCATCAGAAACATCTTCCCTGCATCTACCCTGTCTAGCCCCCCTCCCAATTCATCTGAACTCCAGCAAAAACAATCCTAACCTGGCCAATCTCTCCTCATACATTAGTCCCACCATCCCAGAATCAGCCTGGTCAACCTTCGCTGCACTCTCTCGAGACCAAGAGCATCCTTCTTCAGAAACGGAGACCAAAACTGCACGCATTATTCTAGGTCTGGCCTCACCAAGGCCCTGTACAACTGCAGCAACACATCCCTGCTCTTGTACTCGAAACTTCTCACAATGAAGGCCAGCAAATACCATTTGCCTTCTTTACTGCCTGCTGCACCTGCAGCATATTTATTACATTCTTCCAGGGACAACTGTCACTTTGAGGTAGTTAAAACTGTGGCACTTAACACCTATCAGATTGTTTCTGAAGCATACCAATAAATGTTCAGGACAGTAAAAACAAAGCATTTGTTGAATTCGCTAGGAAAAAAGAAACATTATGTGATCAATAGCTTCATTCATTGAAGTTAGAGCAAACTTTTGAAAATGTGGTAAATCATGAACATGGAAGTATTGAGGAATTCTGTTAACAATGAAGTCATATTTGGAGGAGTGTCAGGTATCTAAAGTCAGATGCAACTGTCCTGGCAGATGCATGTGATATTTCTTTTGGACAGCAATGTGCTTGTGAGTTGTCATTTGGAAACCAAAAAGGTAACTGGAGGAATAGACAAGAATCTGGCTTCAGAGAAAAGGCAGAAGTTATTCTAGTTGATTTTTAAAAACAATTGATAGAATAGGGAATAAAAGAATTGTAATCAAATCAAAACATTTTGTGATGATACTATGGCTTCAAGAGGTATATTTTATCCTTTTTTTTATGAAGAAAGATTGAGACAGAGGTACCCAGCAGACCGTTCAAAGCCAATATAGTAAACCGCTTGTAAGGCCTTGGGATTTTTTTAAGTTTAAACAATGGAAGCAGCCTGAATGGGTGTAGTCAAGTTCCCACAGAACCAGGATTTTTAGTTTTCGCTTTCTACAGTTGCTGCATCTTGAAGCTGAATGTAGAAGCACCTATTCCTCTCTCTGTTACAGCTAAAAGCTGGAGTTGTCTACCTGCTGCTAGAATTGCATGTGAGTCACCTTTTTTTACTGAATTGTCTTTGCCAAGGGTTTGTTTATGGGATGTTACTATATTGGAATGGTTAATTACAAGTTAATATATTGAGGTTGGTTGGCTCGCCAAACTGTTTTGTTGTTCCGCAGATGTTTCATTACCGTGCTGGATAACATCCTCAGTGCAGCCTCCGATGAAGCGTCGGTGTGTTTTCCCGCCTGGTATTTAAACTCTGGGGTCCGTTGCGATGGATTGCCTCACTTCCGGGATTCCTCCATAGTGGAATGTATATGGGGTCGAGTTCAATGTGTTTATTAATAGCCTGCTTTTTGGAGTGCCATGCTTCCAGGAATTCTCATGCTTGTCTCTGCCTAGCTTGTCCCAGGATCTTGGTGTTGTCCCAGTCGAAGTCGTGGTTCTCCTTGTCCGTGCAATCCATTGCAACGGACCCCAGAGTTTAAAAACCAGGCGTGAAAACACACCAACGCTTCATCAGAGGCTGCACTGAGGATGTTACCCAGCATGGTAACGAAACGTCTGCGGAACAACAAAACAGCTCAGCGAACCAACCAACCTCAACACCCACAACCCGAGCTACAGATCTACTCCAAAACCTTAGTTAATATATATTATCTTGTTAAGCATTTTGATAGAGTTACAGTTAAGCCAATTCTTTTCTTGTGACTGTATTTTAACTGTACTATTTTAAACTGTAGCTCAGTGGTTAGTACTGCTGCCTCACAGTGCCAGGAACTCGGGTTCAATTCTGCCCTTGGGCAACTGTCTGTGTGGAGTTTGCACATTCTCCCTGTGTCTGTGTGGGTTTTCTCCGGGTACTCTGATTTCCTCACACAGTCCAAAGATGTGCAGGCTAGGTGGATTGGCCATGCTAAATTGCCCATAGTGTTCAGGTATGCCACTGTGCCAGCCTAAGTGAGGGAACTCATCATTTCTGGGTGGTCGTATAAATGCAAATTGAAGAAAGTAGATGATAAACTGGTAGCAACAATAGGAACACTTAAGAAGTCTTTAGAAATGATAGGAACAGTAAATGAAATGGATGTACCAGTGGGCACTGTTTCAAGTGACAGGAATTTCCACAGGAATTGTTGCACCTGAAAGTTAGGTTTGGAAGAACTCCTTTTATGTTCAATGTGTTTACAATTGCAATAGATAATACCAAGGATTACAAGCAGTTTATATTTTAAGGGAAAGATTGTTCTTTCTTGCACAAGAAAGAACTTAGACTGTTATCCTGACAGTTATTGGTTCAGCTTGGAGCTTATTATTAACACAAGATTTGGCCCATTTTTCAGTTTGATGAATCAAAATGTGTTAACATAGAGTGTTGATGGGAAGTGCACGCCTTTCACAATGCATAACATAAATTTAGTTCTTCTCTGATATAGATTGCAAATGATGTAGTGGGCGGTCTGGTTTGTCTACCATCTGTGATGCAAGGCAATTTGGAAATTGGTTGATTCTGATAGTATAAACCCTTCAGCTATTTGTAATCTAGTATGACAAAAAACTGGTTCAAGCAGAAACACTGATATGCCCTCATCAGTAATGGACAGAATGCAGGGCACAGAAAGACCTTTAGAATTCCCCAATAAGGTCTGTGGAAAGGCCTGAAACCACAGTGACTTTTGAAGGCTTAGTGATGTCTGATCACCAAAGTGGTGAACACTGTTGAGACCAAAGTTATAACAATAAAAATACAAGCAAGTTGGCAGTTCCAAAATAAACATTTAAAACCTCTTAGAGGATTGGACGGAAGGGGGTTTGTGAATTGTTGGGCAACCAAAAGTTTTAGAAAAGAAATTCAGCATGCAGAATTAGGAAGCTGTGAACTTTGTTCAATAAGAATTAAATACGGCATATTCCTAATGGAATTAGGAGAGATTGAAAGATCTCAAAGTTTCAGGTATGAAATACAACAGGAGTACAATATACTTTGTTGGGACATAAAAAGCATCTCAATAATATGCTTGAGAACAAAAGGGATTTTGATCAAGAAAGAGATGAATTGTTGGTATACAAAAAGCATTATTGTCTCCATAAAAAATTACCACGTCTGACTTTGGAAAATGTACACAAGTAGAATTACACCTACAGCTGATAAAGAGTGACACTTGGGCTGTGGACTTAAATCTGCAAAGAAGGTTTCAGTTAAGGAAGGGCATAACAAAAAATGTCAGCACTAAGTTAGTTAGGAAAACATTCTCTGGAGATCAGTGGAGTCCACTCTAGACATTGAAGACAACATCCTGACCTTGTTTCCCATTCAGCCCAACATTTCACCCAACCCATCTTAAGGATGGTGGCAAAATTTCTTTTTGATTCCTTTTTTTGTGAGTAAATGGACAACTTGGCTGAGCCATTGTTTCTGAATGCCCCCATCATACAGTGACCAGCCAAGATCCATCCATTGTACAGTGAACACCCACTAAAGATATTTAATGAGATGGCTCTGTCTGTCCCAGATCATTTATCAAGACAGGAGCAGCTGGTGACTGAGCCACTGCCACTACTGTGGTGGTTGGGATACCGAGAATTTTCTAAGTTGTGTTTCCTGTTATCAGAGAAGTAAGCACGGACCAAATATGTCTGAGCATGATTGTACTTATTGATACATAGATACTGATAAAGCTGTGTAAGGGAAACCAATCCCTTCTTACATTTGAATGCATAAAATATTCAGCATCAGATTGTGGCAGACAGAATCAGTCCCCCTTGGATTAAGATCTGTGGGGCTCCACAAGTCTAAAGGTTCTTATCATTTATCAGGGCTCCTTCAGTCATGAAGAAAATTTTTAGTTTCAAAATTGAATGTAAACTGCAGTCAGTATCTGGCTGAGTGAGTGGATTTGAGGAGAATTGCAGACACCTAGGAAATATCAATTTTCCAACATGTGCCATTGGTGAGTCAGATTTCCAGCTGTCTGCATGCATTTGGAAACATATTCACTGTAAGTGTGTTTCTTTTTTAAAAACCAAGTTTTGATAATGTTGAACAGAAATCTCACCAATTCAGCAAATTCTTTTAGTTCAAATGGAAGGTTGCTGTCACTGCTTAGATCATTGTGGGCAGAATTTGCCTGGAATGCAAAATAGTCATTTCATTAAGTTCTGCCCTATATGTAGATCTTTCAACAAGAGCTTGCATTTGTGTAATATGTTTTTTTTTAGCAAAATGAAATGTTCAAGCCACTTCAAATGTTGGGAACACATAATCCTTAAAAATAACTGTGAAGAAAGCTGGAACAGATGGAAGGATTTGTACAATTTCTGGACTGCAGAGTGTTTACAATGTGACTTCTTGAAACAAGAAAATCAAAAGTTAGTGTATTGTGGTCTACTTACTGTTTACAAAAAGAATTCTTTGTGGAATGAATGCAAGCCAAATCTTTTAAGAGAGATAAGAGATGGGGTTTTCTGACTTAAAAGTTACTTGACAAAACTGGAAGAGATAGGGCTGGTGTGCTGAAAGTTGCCTAGCAACACTCTGCGCTGGAGTTGGTTCCTGACTTTTTTCCCCAGAAGCGTTTCAGTGTCAGTTGAAGGAGCAAACCTGAAAGAAGCTGGCAGCAAAAAGATATCTCTCTCACTCTCTCCTGAAAAAGGGAGAAACCTCACAGCTGATCAAACTGTACACAGCTCTCTCCTCTAGAAACCTGAGAAAGTTTAGGAAATCAGTAATTTTCTATTCTTCTTAAATTCAAAAAGCTGAATTGTTACTCCTAGCTTTCTAACTGACACACACCTAAACTGAATCTAAAGATCTCCCATCTAAGGCTGTCAACATTACGATCTCAATAGCAGGAAATCAACTTGACTGTGAGACGTTCCCTTTGTTAAATCGTTTTACATTTTGACCAGTGATCAACCTCAGCTGCAGCTAAACTGAGGCATGGGCAGAGTTAAACAATGTTTTAGAATTGGAAGTAAAAGGTAGTGGTGGTGACGGCTTGAAAAATGTATAGCATCATTTCCAGACATAGTAGGAACTGCCGATACTGCAGAATCTGAGATAACAAGGTGTAGAGCTGCATGAACACAGCAGGCCAAGCAGCATCAGAGGAGCAGGAAACCTGACGTTTCGGGTCTGGACCCTCCTTCAGGCTGCTTGGCCTGCTGTGTTCATCCAGCTCTACACTTTGTTATCTTAGCATGATTTCCAGTCTTTTGCAATCCAGATTTCAACCTACCTCCTCCTCCTTCTAAACTGGAGTATCAATTCATAGGAAAGTACAAATAAAATTGCGAGTAAACCGAGCAGAAGTAAAGTTTCTTCCTTTTCAAGGTCCAAGATGTTGCGTATGAACATGTTATCCAGAAGTTAGGACGTATTGGGAATTATTATCAGATGTAATCCTGTACAGGGATACAGGAGTACAATGAAAATGTATGAAGTCGCCACTGCTGACCCTATCCTGGGTACAAGGTACCTATGTACAAAATCTTAGGTACAAGCAGAAAAATAACGAGTAAAAGGACAACTCTTCAGTTCTTCTCCGTATAAAGTAGTAAATAAAAAAGTAAAGTTAAGTTCACAATTACAGTTCTTCTTTAGCCATGGGCCTGCAGTTGCTCCATGCTGGGGTTTCCCCACGAGGAGCCTGCACTTCCACAAGGGCTCATCTCTACCCCATGCTGGGAGATCCCCGTGCCAACTGCCATCCAGGCTTGCCAACCATCTCGCCGCAGACTGCAATCTGGACATAGATCCCGCTCTGGTACCTTGCCGGCCCCTAGCCACTTCCACACTCCAGATCTCGAACATAGAACATAGAGCTGTACAGCACAGAAATGGGCCCTTCAGCCCATGATGTTGTGCTAACAGGACTCCAAATTAAACTAATCCCTTCTTCCTGTCCTTTGTCCCTATCCCTCCATTCCTTGCATATTCATGTGCTTATCTAAAATTCCCTTAAACACCCCTATCATATCTGTTTCCACCACCAACCCTGGCAGTGCGTTCCAGACTCCCAGCACTGCGTAAAAAAAGAAAAAAATACCTTGCCCCTCACATAACTGAACATTTTCCCCCCCTCGCCTTAAATGCATGCCCACGGTTTTAGACGTTAAGTCTGGGAAAATGATTTTGACCATCGACCCTATCTGTGCATCTCGTAATTTTACAGACTTCCATCAAGTCTCCTCTCAGCCTCCACCGCTACAGAGAAAACAACCTGAGCTTTTCTACCGTCTCCTTACAGACCATACCCTCTAATCCAGGCAGCATCCCGTAAGCCTCTTCTGCACTCTCTCCAAAGCCTCCACATCCTTCCTGTAATGTAGCAACCAGAATTGAACGCAATGCTCTAAGTGTGTCCTAAACAAAATCATATAAAGCTGCAACATGACATCCTGACTCTTGTACTGAATTCCTCAACCAATAAAGGCAAGCATGCCATATGCCTTCTCTACCACCCTATCTACCTGCGTGGCCACTTTCAGGGAGCTATAGACTTGAACCCCAAGATCCCTCTGTACATCAGTGCTGTTCAGGGTCCTGCCATTAACTGTATACTTTTCCTTTAACATTCGATCTCGTAAAGTGCAGCGCCTCACACTTACCCAGATTAAACTCCATCTGTCACTTCTGTGCCCATATCTGCAACTGATTAATATCCTGCTGTATCCTTTGACAACCTTTTACACTATCCACAACTCCACCAATCTTTGTATCGTCTGCAAACTTACTAACCCATCCGTCTACGTTTTCAACCAAGTCATTTTATATATATCACAAACAGCAGAGGTTCCAGTTCAGATCCTTGCAGAACACCACTAGTCACAGACCTCCAGCCAGTAAAACACCTTTCCACCACTACCCTCGAAAAGCCACAATGTCGCCAACTGCTACAGTTCTGCCCAGGTGCACCAGCCACCTCATGGCCGACCGCAAAGCCCTCAACTGCTGCCGTACTCGCTGCTGCCTCCACGACTGAACTCCCTCCAGTTGGTAAGCAGATAAAACAGAAACTGAAAAAAGAGAGGGGATAGAAAAACATGAGAAAAGTGCTCAGAGCAGACAAGCTCAGCAGCCCTCTTCTGCGGCCATCTTGAAAAGGTGCTTCCTTAGGAGCGATAAGTCTACTTCCCAATAGTTTACATTAAACAAGGAAACACAGTGAACCTTCAAACAATCCTCAAGACATTTTTTAATCAAGATATTTTATGTTATTGATACGTTTGGGGGTTTAAAAAACACCAAGAAGAATAGAAAACCACAGCCTTTGTTACTCTAAAGGACCATTGAACTCTGAAATTTTGTTCTTAAATAACAATCCAATTCAAGGTGTTACGGAAACGGTTTATCTTACACCTTTTTAAATGAGAATGTTATTGTTCCTTTTTCTCCTTTCATTAGAGGCTTCTATGAGTCTAGTTCTATTGTGAGGTTAATGATCCTTGACTCTTCACATTTTTGTATCAGACTGTGTTACAGGACATGTTCTACTGCAAGCTCATTAGCATGAACAAATGGTTGATTCACAGGGATTGTGTTGTAAATAATGTTGGTAGAGAATGTTTTATCATCTCCAATTGAGAAACCAATAGATCTTTAAAGACATTCATATTTGCTCAGAATGACTGACAGTATTGGCCAATAGGTTAATCAGAATCACTTTGTGCTAAGGCCCAGGTCTTCTAGTAAAAATTGAAAATCAGGAGAATTCTCAGCTAAAATTTTAAATGTAGGCTCTCTTTGAAACCTCATCTGCCCCTACCTCCTATGCCCCAAAGACCCATGCAAGCCTTGAAGAGCAGATTTGGGACATCTGCAATTTTTCTATTTCCCAATTTTGTGATCATTAATTTTGACTGATTAAATTTGAAAATCACTTGCAAAGTAAAGCAATTCTCAATATCTGGTGTAGGTGTTTGTAAATTTTGTTTCCTTCCTCTTCTGAAAATCTGAATTAGACTTCCAAAATGAAGTCATTTTGAATTTTAATAATCACAGAATCACAGAATGCTTAAAGTTCTGAAGGAGTGTGTTTGTTTGGTGGATCTCTAAAAGCAGCTCAACAAGTTCCACTCATTTGCCTTTCCCTGTTTCTCTGCAATTTCTTTCTCCTCAGATTATGATCTAATTCCCTTTTGAAAGCCCCAATTAAATGTACTGCTCCCACATTCTCAAGCACATCATTCCCAATCCTAATTATTCACTGTAAAAACTATTTTCTTCACATTCCTTCTGGAGGCAGAGAGCTTAGATGTAGTCACTTAATATCTCTTCTATCTTTCACGAGGAAGAAGATATTACTAAAATCATAATAAAAGAAGAGGTCATTGAGACACTAGATGGACTAAACATTAATAAAGTGGTGCTATTAGACCAAATCTTTAAGACTTGATGTGGACTTCCTCACCAGGACTTTGGGTCATAATTTAGCTGCCTTATGCCTTTTGAAGTACTCCCATTGAGAAATTAGATGAGGGAATAGGCATGCTTGTAATGTCCATTTGGTGTTGCCAAATAAATGACCTAGCACCTGAAGAAGGAGTGAGGCATTGAAAGCTCATGTTTTCAAATAAACCTGTTGGACTATAACCTGGTGTTGTCTGACTTCTGACCTTAGCCGAACAATTTTAGCAGTAGGATTAACACCTGCTCTGATAGGTGCAAAGCCATTGAATCTCCAATACCCAGTTTAATGCCTGAAATACAGGCTCAATTTCTAGTAATTTGTACCTCTCCAAAACATTATGCTTCACTATTCTAAAACAATAAAGACCGGTTTTATGAACAGGCACTGCAGAGGACGAGTGTTAATGGAGAAATCACAACGTACTCATCAGTGATGGGAAAAACTTTGAAAATGATCTGTAATTTTCTAAAATGAACTCGGTATTGTGATAAGAACATGCTCTTAAGGCTCTACAGTCTTGTCAACCTATGTCTCAATTGTGCATCACGGAATTTCAAGAGGCCATTTGGTCCATTATCTCAGCAAGCATAGGATTGACAGGTGAGTGGGATTTGATACCAGAGTTTTGGATGACCTCAAGTTAACAAAGTGTAGATTATGGGACATTGGTCAGGAGTGAGTTTAGAATAGTTAAATCTGACGGGAACTAAAGCTTGAATGACAGCTTGAACAGATGATGAACTGAGGCAGGTGTGAAGATAAATAATGGTAAGGAGGTGGCAAGAATCTGGCTAAATCATGATGCAGATTTGTGGTTGAAAATACAACTCAGATTCGAGTACAGAATTAGCGGCTAGCAGAAAACAAAGTATGTATAACTCAGTGTTTTTCAGATTGGCAGAATATCACATTCAGCCCATAGAGTCCACTCCACCATTCAATCGTGGCTGACATGTTTCTCAACACCATTCTCTTGCATACTCCCCATAACCCTTGATTCCCTTACCAATCATGAACCTATCTATCTCTACCCTAAATACACTCAATCACTTGGCCTCCACAGCCCTCTGAGTTGTGACCCCTGCAGAATTCGACTGGTCACCAGCTACTAATCTGAACAAGACCCCTTTATCCCCACTGTCAGCCTTCTGTCAGTCAGCCAATCCTCTATCCATGCTCCAACACCAGGGGTTCTTAACTTAGTTAGCAGCCTCCTTGTCAAAAGTCTTCTGGAAATCTAAATAGATCACTTGCACTGGCTCTCCTTCATCTAACTTCCTCATTACCTCCACAAAGAATTCTTACAGATTTGTCAGGCATGACCTTCCCTTGACAAAATCGTACTGACTCAGTCCTATTTTACAATGCACTTCCAAGTACTCTGCAATCTCATCCTTAATAACAGACTCTGAAGTCTTACCAATGTCAGGCTAACCAGCTTATAGTTCTACCTTCCTCTCCTCTTAAATGGGGTCTTACATTGGCCATTTTGTGGTTCCCTGGGACCCTCCCTGACTCCAGTGATTTCTGAAAGTCCACCACCAATGCCTCCATAACCATCTTGGCTATCTCCTTTTGAACACAGGGGTGCAATCCATCTGGTTAGGGTGATTTATCCACATTTAGACCTTTCAGCTTCCCTAGTACCTTCTCCTTAGTGATGTCCACTACACTTACATCTGCCCCGACTCTCCTGTAGTTCTGGTATGCTGTTGGTGTCTTCCTTTGTGAACACGGATGCAAAGTACCTATTCAGTACCTCTATTTTTTTTTCCCTATTACTACTTCTCCAACTTCAGTTCCTAGTGGTCCAATGTCCACTCTTGCCTCTCTCTTATCTATTAGATATCCTAAAAAACACTTTTTATTTTATCATTTATTTTACTAGCTAGCTTACTCTCATATTTCATGTTCTTCTCCCTTATTGCTTTTTTATTTATCCTTATGGCTTTTAAAGGCTTCCCAATCCTTTGCTTCCCACTAATCTTCATCACATTGCAGGCTTTTAGTTTTGCAAGATGTGGAGGAAAATAAGCACTCTAGTGCTTGTCACAAAAGGGTAGGATGCAGGTACAACAAGTGATTAAGAAGGCTAATTGGATGCCATCCTTTATTACAAGATGAAGCTAACATGAAAATAAGGGTCTTTATGCTTTAGTTATGTTAGGCATTATGAGCCCACACCTCAAATACCTTTGTCTTTTTATTTCCCTATTTAAGGAAGGGTATCGATGTGTTGGAGGTGAGTCAGAGGAAGTTTACTGGATTGATACCTGGAATGAGCTAGTTGCTTTAGGAGGAAAGAGTGGACAGATGGAGCTTGTTTGAAATGGAGCACAGAAGAGTGAGGATTGATTTGATTGTATTCGTAGGATCTTGATATGTTCTAACAAGGTGGGTATGGAAAGGATAACATAGTGTGGAGCTGGAGGAACACAGCAGGCCAGGCATCATCAGAGGAACAGGAAAGCTGACGATTCGGATCTGGACACTTCTCCAACTCCTCTGCTACCTGGCCTGCTGTGTTCCTCCAGCTCTACACTGTGATCTCTGACTCTAGCATTGGCAGTTCTTACTATCTCTGGGTGTGGAAATCTTACCCATGACTGAGGTTAGGTTAACCGACCTGTAATTTTCCATCTTTTGCCTTACTCCCTTTTTAAACAGGGGTGTCACATTAGTGATTTTCCAGTCCTCTGGGACTCTCCCTGACTCTAGCGATTCCTGAAAGATCACCACTAATGTTTCCACTATCTTTTCAGCTATCTCCTTTAGAACTCTTGTGGGAATGATCCACAGTATTAAAACTTTTAGGACAGAGGTAAGGGGGAATTTTGTTTCTCTCAGGGTTGTGACTATGGAACTCTTCACCCTAGAAGACGATGCAGGTGGGATTAGTGAATATTTTTAAGGCAGAGAGAAGCAGATCCTTATTTGGCAAGGGAATAAAATTTTATCAGGAGTAGATGGGGCTTGACAGATCCTTGGTAGTGCCAATGATGACTGAATGGGAAGAGAAACGATTGATTGGCAGTAACTCTGGCTATGATCAGGCAGTTTTCATCAGGACAGATGGAGGGTCCCGACCCGAAACATTGACTTTCCTGTTCCTCTAATGCTGCCTCACCTGTTGTATTTCTCTAGCTTCACAGAACATTCATGCCTGCAGATATGGTAAGGAATCATTAAAATGGGCTCTGCAATCCATGAGGAAATAAAGTGGATGGAGTCTGTTAAGTAGAATATTAGAGTTGAGTTTTCTGAACTCTCTCTGTAATGAATAATGTTCAATAACAGATTGAAACTTTGTTTTGTTGCTTGTGCTAAGACGTTTCAAAACTGTCTTCTATACTCATCACTTTCTTTTATTCTTTGAGTAATAAACTGTGTTCAGTTGTTAGAAGTTATCTACAGTCTTTTGTGAATACGTTTCAGTGAATAATCATCAAATTACTACTGCCTACAAGAAAGTAGTTGGCTAGATAGCTAATTTGTGATGCATTACGATGCTAACAGCGTGGATTCAATTTGTGCACCAGCTGAGGTTACCATGAAGGAATGTCCTTCTCAACCTCACCAGGTCTGGTGACCCTCAAGTTAAATCATCACGTTTTGCTAATTAGACGGCAGTCCTATGGTCTGGTAAAACTATGGCAACTTCACCTCACCTTACTACTAGCTAAAACAAAGTTTATGATCTATTGACTTTAATTTCATCCTGAGATTTGACTTGTCCAGTAGCACAATCAGCTGTAAACAAATATAAATGCATGTCCTGCCCTTTAAAACCTTTTCAAATGGACAAGAAAGTGATTATAGAGGGCAGCCACTAGCCATGCATGAGTGGATAAGTCAGTGAAAGAGCAATTGATGCTTCTATCTGTTTGGATGCAGCAGTGAGCAATTCCATAGCTTCTTTGGAAATTGCAAAATGAGGCTGAGTGGTTTATTTGATTTTGGTTTGACTTATTATTGTTACATGTACTGAGATAGAGTGAAAGATGTTGTTTTGCATGCAATACAGGTGAATTGTACCATACAAAGTGTATCAAGGTAGCAGGACAGAGTGCAGAATTCAGTGTATTGGCTTACCCTAAAGCAAGGCGAGTCTGTGATGGTGTAAGAGAGGGATCTCGAAGAGTTGGGGTAGGAGTTTTGGAATTCCAAGTACCTAAGAAGGGAAAAGTGAAAAGCTGTGTAATGACAGGACGTACATGATTAGCAGACAGCAAAAAGTGAAAACAGGAAGATGAGTGGAAATGGAAGTGAACATGGATCTGGCACAGCAGCTGAGGCACGCACTCCAAGGAGTTTGGGAAAAACCTAAGTTACATAAATTTTGTAACGTAGTATATAATAGGATGAACATATCTTAGTTGTGAATGTGGAACAGAAAAATGATTGGAGACAGTCCAGAGAAGAAGCCATTGATTATGTAATATGTTAAGTTGACTTCAATAGGGGAAGTGTGTAGAACATTGACCGTCATTGGCTAAGTTCAGAGACACGTGTAGAAAGTGATTGGTTTCATATCTCAATGATTATTGACCCTCCAAAGAGAAATGTCATGCAGTGAGATTGGGGATGTGGCTGCCATTTCCTAGTATGTGCTCCATGCAAAAACAAATACCCAGTTTGGTTTTAGGCTTTACTTCGTGGCCTGTTAGCTGGTTTAATTGGAGGGCAAGTGTTACCCTTATTTGGCATTTTAGATTATGTTTTCCCCTCCTGAAACCTCTTTCAGCCTTCCCCTCTGATTCTCTGACTCTGGTCTCCAGTATGGGCGACTGGATGGAATAGAATAGCAATTTATTGTTACTTGTATTTATGAAAATACAGTGAAACATGTATACAATGCCAAAATTCAGCTCCATTTTAATTACAGAAATTATTTTTAAAAATTGACACAAAGTTAGGACAAAGTTCATCTTCTATCCCCTCGACATCTCCTGGATTTATGGAGTGATTATGGGACACCGCTGCTGAAGCTGCCCTGAGGCTGCCAAAGCAAGGATTTCCGGACCAGACGCACCACACTGCCACCACTGAAGCCACTGCATTGCTGCTGTAGCAAGGAGGGACAGATTGGACCCCACCGAGTCGCTGACACTGAAACCGTCGCTCAAGTCATCAGCATCTCAGTCGCCACCTGAAGCTGCCACGTTGCTGATGTAACAATGAGGAACGAACAGGAACCACCATGTCATCACTGTTGCACCACCGCCAGGAGGATTGGAAGTCTTGATAAAGCCGTGGGCACTATGGCCACGAGGAACGGACATCCAGATCCAACACGTTGCTGCTGCTGCGGCAGACCCTCACAACTGCCTTCCTCCACCACAGCCACACAAAAGAAGAAAAGGTGAACTTTGATACAAAAGAGAAGTGAATCTGAACTGGAGGAATGGAGCATAGAAGGTGGATTCTTAATTCATAATCACTACTTTTACAGAGAACACGACATCCTCAACATAATCAGACATATTGAAACTTAGCTGAATAGTTTCTGCCTCTTTAGCAGACAATGTAATACTGGTTTATGGCCTCTTACAGCATAGAATAGAGTGTAATAAATACAAAAATTCCCATTGTGAATGCACCAATGTTTACCATTTCCTCACACTCATACTGTCAGGATGTTGCGGGAGTTCATGCATTTGGGTTCTTTGAAGTGATGAAGTCACTTGTCTCCACTCTAAACACCAATTTAAAGGACAGGTGCTGAATCCTGTGGTGCTATAAAGACAAGTTGTACTGATGGCTTTGAACCTTAACGATCTTTGAGCTACATGTGGTACATCAACCATGGCAGACAGATGCTGTGAGAGAGAAAAACAGGACGCACCTGATTAGGCCTGAAAGAAGTCAGAACTCAACAGCTGTCACTCAGGGTCATTTCCTGTTCAGTTTTCACTTTCATGGTCAGCTTGCCATTAGAATTGAAGGGCTATCAGCTATCTGGAAGTATGGTTGTTTTGTTTCCTTCCTTTGAACTGCATTTGATACCTTTTCCTTTCATTAAGTACTAGAATGGGGCCTGCTCCATTGGATTTGCTCCAAGGATCCTAATAAGAAAAGAAATCAATATTGCCGTTGGAGGAAACCGATTGCTTTAACAAAGGCAATAAGCACAAACTCAATTGCCATGCTATTTTGAAACGATCAACAACAACAACAAAAACCACCTGGATTTCAGACGTTGCCTGCTGTGAGCAATTAAAGCTAGTCTGGTCTTCTGGGAATCATTCTAAGAATGACCTGCCCACGAAAGACTGAAAGTATGGCTGAAGGCACTAGGAAAGCTACTTTACTACTCTATTACTTTTATTGACAAGAATGTCAGTGTTTGTACTATTTCCCCTAAAAGGAAATTGAGTTGAAACAGCTGATTTAAGGCACTCCTCTGCCAAGTTTTGGATTGGATTTGGCTGCATGCAAAATCTCGCACTTAACAAAAGTCTTGCCTCAAACCCACAAATAGGTCACCACCACATTATCCAAATCACAAATTCTCGCAGCTCATTTCAAACTCGACTTTTCTGTGGTTAGATTAACTTTAAGGGAAGGTGGTGGTGTAGTTAGTGGTAATGTCACTGGGCCTGTGAACGAGAACTCCAGGCTCATGTTCTGGCTATGTGGATTCATCTCCCATGGTGCAGATAGTGAAATTTGAATTCAATGAAATCAGGAATTGAAAGTATGTAACTATTGCCATTTGTTGTAAAAACCTGTGTTTTAGGGAGGGTAATCTGTCACCCTTGCGTGTGGTTCCTGACCCACAACATTGTGAGTGACTCTTAACCACCCTCAAGAATCTCTCAGCAAGCCACTCAGTTACAGAATAATTAAGAAAGAACAATAAATGAAGGCTTAGCCAGTGGCATCTATATTCCACGAACATTTTTTTCACAAATTGTGACCCATTGCAATACTACTTTTTAAATAAAAGAACCGCATCCTGATCTTAAAAGAACTTACACTACCAGAAACCCTTGAGGCAGACAAAGTGCATTATGTCTGTTTTCCATAGTTTGTCTTTCCTGAAAAAATAGTTGCTGGCATAAAGACACATGTCTCTCAAACAGAGTTGACCACAATTCTTTCCACTCTTACCACCTTCCAAAAGCATGTTGAAAAGATTTACAGATTGACAATCAATCTGTTTGGCTGAGTCATGAACACACCCTTTGTGCCCATCACGTTGTGGAGTGGGACTGGCTGAGAATCCGAGACATAGAGTGACCAGAGCCAGACAGCACGGAAACAGACCCTTCGATCCAATGAGTCCACGCTGATCATGTTCCCAAACTAAACTACTCCCACTAGCCTGCATTTGGCCCATATCCCTCCAAACCCTTCGTCTTCTTGGGGGGATAAAAACAGAAGTTGCTGGGAAAGCTCAGCAGGTCTGGCAGCATCTGTGTAGAAAAATTGGAGTTAACATTTCGGGTCCGGTGACCCTTCAGAAGACCCTTCCTCCTCTTGTACTTATCCAAATGTCTTTAGACATGACCCATTGCATACAAGACCACCTTGATATGCAATATTTGAATTTTAACAAATTTTGCAAGGCACCAGTTTGTTCTCGGTAAAATGGAGTATCCTCACATCTGGGATGTCTAGTCTACTTGGATACATTCATTCCTGGATGCTTCACCAGTATGGGACAGACTTTGCTACACAAATACTAAGAATAGTAATGGTAACGGCACTCTGTTATATTGAGTAAATTAGATTAAAACACCTGCTCTCTGTGAACACATCAGCGAGATGCTCAAAGCTGATGGGATTTTATGCTCTCTTTAATGACACTCACTCACCCCCAACATCGCCGTGCCCAGGTGTGTGTGTTTTTTTTTTGTGGGGTGAGGGGGTGCATGTATAATTTGGTGACACGGTGAGGGGTTTTGAACAGATTGGTGGGAGGATGTGAATCACTTGAGGGCATGTGGTAAATCAAAAGGAAATAATGAGGTAGAAAAGCATATCAATGTGAATAATGATAACCAGAGAGTGCCAGAAAGGGATAGAGAGTACAGACTTAAGAATCTGCCAACAGTTAAAGACAGGAAGGCTAATGAAATGTTGGTGTCTGTTGCAAGAGGATTGGAATATTGAAGCAGGGAAGGTTCAAGACATTTGTACACACTCTTAGTAAGGCACCAATTGGAGTACCGTGAACAATTTTAGTCTTATTTGAAGAAGGATATAATTGTGTTAGAAGCATTCAAAGAAGGTTCCCTCAAATTCTTCCTGGGATGAAGGGCTAATCTTAAGAAGAAAGGGTGAACAGGTTAGGTCCATCTATATTGATTGGCTTTTCGAAGAAAGAGAAGTGATCTTTTTGAAACGTAAAATCCTGAAGGGTCATCATAGAGTGGATGCCAGGAGGATGTACCTTTTTATTTGGAAACTAGAACTAGGGGGTACTTTTAAGAAGTCTCGCTTTGAAGAGGGTCATAAATACGTGGAATTATCTTCACCAGAAAGCAGGGGAGGTGTGCTTATTTGAATTTATTTAAGGCTGAGTTAGTAAGATTTTTTTTAATTGTCAACGGTTATGGAGGTCAGGCAGACAGGAAAGTGAAGTTAAGACCACAATAGGTCAGTCATGATCTTATCAAATGGTGGAGGAGGTTCAAAAGGATGAATGGCCTATTCCTGCTTTTAAGTCATATGTTCAGACATTCTGATATGTTCCAATGTTCCCATAGAATTGCCACCTGCTGCTGACCTGGTCATCATGACTCCATCGATAGGTGCCAAAAGCAGCACTCAGCTACCATTTCTTAAAAAAAATTGAACAGGAAAATGAGCTTGTTGACAGGCCAACTGACCCAAATATTGCACCATAGTGCTGTTCGCATTGCAAGGGGGCAACCCTCTTTCAGTGCCATGTCTTCTTCATTCCAGGTGGCAGTTGCAGTACCCAAATCACCCTAAAAACTCAGTTCTGACACTGTTGAAACTGCTAACGTGGCAGTTCTTGGGAGTGGGGCTTCCTCTCACTGATCAGAATCTGAATTGGACTAGTCCTATTACTCTATGCCGACAAAAGCAGTTCAGAGGTTAGGACTTCCATGATGAGTAACTCCTCTCTGGTCTCCCCAGTACCTGTCCAGCATCTACAAGGCATAAGTCAGATATGTGAGGGAATACTCTTCACTTACTTGGATGAGTACAGCTCCTATAATACTCAAGCTTGATATCATTCCAGGTAAAGCAGCCCACTTGATTGGCACCCCATCCACCACGTTCAACACTGTACATTGATTCTGCTCACCATCAATGTGTACCATCTATAAGATGCACTACAGTATTTCACCAAGGTTCCTCCAACAGCACTTTCCAAATGCTCAACCTCTACCATTTCAATGGACAAAGCCTAAACAACATAACATCCTAACTATATCACTGTTCCTTGCCAGTCATTGGTCAAGTTCCTGGAACTCTCTTCCGAGCATCACTGTGCTGTAACTACATGCCAAGGACTGCAGCACTTCAAAAAGGCCAGCGGAAGACCACCATCTCAACGATGCTGATAGTAGACGATTCAATGATAGTAATGGCATTGATAATCAAGGGTCAGTGGTTACATTCTTTTATTGAACATGCTACTTGCCTGGCACTTGTAATTGTCACTTACCAGCCCAAGCATAGAAGTTATCAAGGTTTTTCTGCTTTTGGATGCAGTCTGCACGCCTGCAGAGTCTTGGATATTACTAGACATTGTACAATAATAAGTGTACATCCCCACTGCTGACCTTATGATAGTGAGAAGGTCATTCATGAAGCAGCTGAAGGTAGTTGGGCCTTGGATACTACTCTGAGGAACCTCAGAAACATCCTGGAGCTGAGATGATTGACCTACAATAACCACAACTAACTTCTTTTGTGCAAGATATAAATCCAACTAATCGAGAGTTGCCCCTCATTTCCATTGACTCCAGTTTTGCTAGAATGCATTGATGCTGTAATTGGTAGAATGCTGCTTTGATGTCCAGTACAGTCCTTCTCACCTCCCCTCTGGAATTCAACTCTTTTGTCCGTGTTTGAACTAAAGATATAATGAGTTCAGGAGCTGAGTGTCCCTGATGGAATGCAAACTGAGCATCAATAAGCAAGTTATTCCTTTGCAAGTGATTAAAGTGATGGAAGAGATCATGAATTAAGTAGACTGGCTAGGGAGACAATTAATAGGTTGGATTTGTCCTGTTTTCTGTGCAGAGGACATACCTAGACAATTTTTCCCACATTGTAGGGTTGATGCCAGTGCTGTAACTATACCAGAATAGTTTAGCTAGGGGTGTGGCTAGTTCAGCAGCATAAGTTTTTGTACTATTGCCAGAATATTGTTAGGTCACTTGGCCCTTGAAATATCCAGTATCTTCAACCTTTTCTTGATGTCACTTGCACTAAGTTTCATTTAATTAAAAATCTCTCGGTTTATTTACAGATTACACAATACTGTGTATGTTAGGTTGCTTCAGGCATAGGTTGTGCCTAGAATTAAATAATGCAGACAGCCTATGGTTATGTGAGAGATTCCAGATCTCCAGATTTTTCTTTATGGCATGTTGTGCTCTAAGGAGACATAACACCAAAAGTGAAAACAGCATCCATTTCTTTCTAAAGATGGTTCTTGTCTGCATCCAACTAAAACAGATTTGGTAATAACAAAAATTACTTATCCAAAGAAGGGATTTGTAGAATTTACAACTACAGAATCCTCAGAATTCATACCTCATTTGACAGTTTGTCAATTCTTCCAGACCTTGTTATGGTGTAACCTTCTGGAAATGTGGACTTCTTCCCTTGGCTGATCTTGGTGTGCAGATGAGTCATCAGTGTGTTGGTTGTTGTCCTTGTGCACCATCACATGGACGTCACCTGGGTTTGCTGAGTACAATTGGTATATTGTACACTTCCCTTAGCTGGCTTCTGTTCCTCCTCAGCATTGCTCTCAGATATCATGACCTGGACTCACTGAACATTTGAAATCTCCTTCAGATAACCATGTTCATATTCTGGAGAGATATGACACTGACTTTTTTTGTCCTACATGTGGCACTACAACTACATGATAGCCATGCGCCATCTTCATCCTCCCTTGTTTATCAAGAAGCGTGTCCTACATTCTAGAAATTGGACAGGCAATAGTTTGGCAAGATAGTTTTCACTTGTTTTATGAACACAGTATTTCCAGCAGAAACTAACTTCATGTCCAGAACTGGTGGCACTGTGGTAATGTTCCTGGACTGGTAATCCAGAACCCCCAGGCTAATCTTCTGAGTACGTAGATTTGAATCTCACCCCTGCAGATGGTGAAATTTTAATTCAATAAAAGTCTGCAATTTAAAACTGGCCTAATGGTAGCCATGTAATCATTTCACATTGTCATTTAAACCTATCTGCTTCAGTAATGTCCTTTCTCAGGAAGGAAATTAGCTATCTTTAGCTCGTCTGGCCTACATGTGACTCCAGACCCATGGCAATATGGTTGACTCTTAACTGCCCTCTGATAGGCCCAGCAAGCCACTCAGTTCAAAAGCAATTAGTGATGAGAAATAAATCCTGGCTGCATCACATCCTTTCAGCAAATTTTTAAAAGTTTGAACAGACGTACCAACAGTTTCAAGCTCTTTCCCTCCTGTTTCAGATTTTTGAATGGACTTCTCAAAATTAAAGTTGATCTCCCTCTCTGCACATTCTCTCTAGCCGTGCAAAAATCTGCATTCTGTTCTATTTTCCTGATGTACCTAATGTATGGTGTGATCTGCTTGGATGTTATGCAAAACGATATTTTTCACTGTATCTCAGCGGGTGGGTGTCTGTGTGTGTGTGTGTCTGTATGTGTGTGTCTGTGCTTGGGTTTATGTGTATGTGTGTTTGTGTGTATGTTTGTTTAGATCAAAAATAGCTCTCCAGTGTAACATGGTGACAGAACAATCTTCTTTCATTGTCGTGCATTTCAGGATGAGTCGTTTTGAAGTGGGGTAATGTGATGTGGATGTCACTTGTCTCGTGCCCCATTTTGCGCGCACATCCCTGAAAGGTGTATTCCTGTACTGGAGCCCATTGTCAGAAATCATTTCTTCAGATGCACCAAACAGACTGAATATGGGACACAATGTGCTCAAAGTATTGTTCACCTATTATTTGTGGGCAGCACGATGACTCAACAGTTAGCACTGCTGCCTCACAGCACCAGCAACCCAGGTTCAAT
Source organism: Ginglymostoma cirratum (assembly GCA_024137785.1). NCBI lineage: Eukaryota > Metazoa > Chordata > Chondrichthyes > Orectolobiformes > Ginglymostomatidae > Ginglymostoma > Ginglymostoma cirratum. The sequence continues at coordinate 6,600,559 of JAHRHZ010000030.1, read as the reverse complement.
TCCAGCCTTGGGTGACTGTCTATGTGGAGTTTGAATGTTCTCCCCAAATATGTGTGGGTTTCCTTGGGGTGGTCTAGTTTGTGCCCACAGTCCAAAGATGTGCAGGTTAGATCAATAGCCCATAGTATCCACGGATATGCAGGAGTAGTCATGGGAAATGCAGGTTTACAGGGATAGGGTAAGGGCTGATGGATGTGGGTGGGATGCTTTTTGGAGGGTCAGTGTGGACTCAATGGGTGAATGGCCTGCGCGGTGCACTTTTTCATTAGTTTGCAGCAAGTCATTTCCAATGGCTTGTGATCAGTTTCCACAATGAATTACTTACTGTACTGACACATCTGGAATCTTGTGATACCAAATACTAGAACAAGCGTTTCACACTCTTGAATAATTGGATTATGCTAATTGGATCCAGAGGTGACTTATTGCTATCTTGTGTTTTTTACCCCGTTTTTGTAATTCTGTCCATATTTTGACTGACAGTTAAGGGAAAAAACATTAGAAGCATTATCTTCTAAATGATGTTCTGAAGGTGTTGACCCCAAGATTTCCTGGCTCTGTGTACCAATTAATATCCATATTTGGCATCCAGCTTGAAGACGGATCTAGCTCGAGAGGTTGGGATTCAACTCCTCTTGTTCGGTATCTCTTTTGGAACTTCTGATCTAGAAACATCCTATTAGTGCCATGTTCCTTTAGAATGCACATATTTGTACTGCACCAGTTTTGATCCACACAGTGGATAATGCCATTTGTGTTCCATGTCATTTAGCTCACAATTAAGTTTTTCTTTTATGTGAATGCTGCACTTTCAGGGAAGATTGATTTGACTTGTATCGTGAGAAGTAAAATACCTAGTAACTTCCCACGGCATTGAAACTGCCAAGGAATAATCATCGTAAATCTTAGAAGTATAAAGTGCCTGTATTCTTGTCTCTTATGCAGCCACAGGTACCATTTTTGTGATTTCTTGGATAATCAGCATGTTGACAGCTGTACATTTTGGTAATCTTGCCACTGATTGTCCACTCATGCTTACCAGGTAAAATATTTGTGGTTCCCATGCAGAATGTCCACAGCTGCATTGCATTGTTAATTTACTAATGCAAGGAATTGGCAGCCCAGTGAATGCAGTTAACTTGCCAGTCATGAGTCCTACCATTTGAGTCCCAACCATCCCGATACATGTCCTTCAGAGTTCAGACTGATTAGGATACTTTCATGAGCTCCTGTGCCAATTTCAGCATTGAATATGCATTTCTATGGGCAAAAGAAAAGGTTCTGGTTGATTGTAAATGTATTACGTTGCACATAAAACAAAATGTAGAAAGCCTCCTTGTCTTCTGGTTGCGAGCTGTTCCACTCTCGGTGTCGACTCTGATCTGTCTTGCTGTGAACTTTGTGTATCAGCTTGTGTTTACACATAGCTATGGCTATGCTGCTGGTCTGTTTCCTATTTAGTAATGACTGTATCTTTGGAGACAGATTTCTTACCCATTGCCCTTTTTTGACATGTCTTTCATGGACCTTGAAATGCATTACAGACTGCACTTTCTATCACACACCCTGTGACGTGTTTTTGCTGCGGCAGTGGCTTCCATTGACAAAATGCTATTCACTGGCACACACCAATCAGTGAGCACAGGTCTTCCCAGTGGCTGTACAGCCATGGAGCTTAAAAGAAATGTTCCTTGCACTATTGTTTGTTTGCTTGCTTTATGTCATGACTACAGTATTAATACTATTTGCTGCACCCAACTTACAAGTGCTGTTCTCTGGCTACAATGATTTTGTATGTTCTGTCATCTGCTAGCAGTGATTAAGTGTGGTGACTCCTCTTATTCCAAGAGGTCTTCTTGGAAAACTTCAATAGGTGTTAAATCAACCATCATTTCCACTATCCTCTCCGATGATCGCATCTGTTACCTTTGTTACTACATCTATTGACAAATTTTGATTGTTGATTCCTATGCATTTTGCCTGTAGAAAACATCAATTCTGAGCAATGAATTCTAAAGTTGACTCTTACTGGCAGCTGATCTTCTAGCACTTTCCCTAGCATTTTCCTTCCTGCCAACTGAACTTGCATGTTAACCTTAAGAGAATCCTGAACTAAGACTCCAAGCTCCCTCTGTACTTTAGGTTTCCAAAGCCTTTCCCCATTTAGAAAATAGCCTATGCCTCTATTCTTCCTGCCAAATTGCATAACCTCAAATTTTCCCACATTTGTATTCTAAATATCACTTCTTCGCCCACTGTCCTAGCCTGTCCAAGCCCTTCCACAGCCTCGCCTCTTCCTCAACTTTACCTGTCCCTCCACACATCATTGTCACCTGCAAACCTACAACAATGCCCTCAGTTCCTTCATCCAGCCTATTAAAATATAACATGAATAGCTGTGTTCCCAACACAGACCCTGCAAAACTCAACCAGTGACCAGCTGACATGCTGAAATAGAGCCTTTATCCCTACTCTCTGCTTTCTGCTAGTCACCTATCCTCGATCCATGCCAGTACCTTGCTCTGTCATCATGGGCTCTTATCTTATTTAGCAGCCATCTGTGCAGCACCTGGTCAAAGAACTTCTGGAAATCCAACTAGAACACATGCACTGGCTCTCCTTTGTCTAACCTGCTCATTACCTCCTCAAAGAATTCTAACAGATTTATCAGGCATGACCTCCCCTTGCTGAGTCAGCATGGCTGCGTCCCTATTTTACAATGAACTTCCAAGTACTCAGGAAACCCATCCTTAATAATGGAGTCCAAAATCTCAACAACAACTGACTTCCGGCCCATAGTTTCCTGTCTTCTGCCTCCCTCCCTTCTTAAACATGGGTGTTACGTTAGCCATTTTCCAGTCCTCCAGAAATGACCCTGACTCCAGTGATTCCTGAAGGGTGACCACCAATGCCTCCACAATATACTCAGCTATTTCATTCAGAACTCTAGGGTGTAGTCCATTTGGTCAGGGTGATTTATCCACCTTCAGACCTTTTCAGCTTCCCCAGTACCTTCTACTTTAGAGATGGCCACTGCACCCACCTCTGCCTTCTGATGATCTTGAAATTCTGATATGCGCTGGTGTCTTCCACTATGAAAACTGATGCAAAGTGCCTATTCAGTTCCTCCGCCATTTCTTTGTTCCCTAAACTACTTCTCCAGCCACATTTTCTAGAGATCCAATGTCCACTCTTACCTCTCTCTCATCTTTTATTTATCTAACAGAAACTCCTGCAATCTTCTTTTATATTACTAGTCAGCTTACTCTCAAATTTCATCTTCTACCCCCTCATCCCCACCACCCCCATTGCTTTTTATCGTTTATCCTCTGTTGGTTTTTAAAGGCTTTCCAATCGTCTGGCTTCCCACTAATCTTCACCACATTGTATGCTTTTTCTTTTGCTTTTATGCATTCCTTGTCTGCCCTTCTCAGCCATGGTTGCCTCATCCTCCCCTTACTGTGTTCCTTCTTCCTTTGGATTTCTGCTGTGCCTCCCAAATTGTCCTCTAGAAACCCCAGCCATTGCTGCTCCACTGTCTTCCCTGCCAAGCTCCCCTTGCAGTCAACTCTGGCCAGCTCCTCCATGCCTTTGTAGCTATCTTTTACTCAATTGTCCTATTACTGGTTCTGGAAACTTTAATAACATCTGAGCCTTCCCAACACCCCTACCCTTTTTTAAAATTTTCCCCTACTTATCCATGCAACTGAACCCATCCACCCACTATTTAGTTTAAAACACTATCCACAACTCTAGTTATGCAATTTGGCAGGACTTTGGACCCAGAATGATTCAGATGAAGCCCGTCTCATTGTAACAGCTTTTTCCTTCCCCAGTACTGGTACCAATGTCCCACAAATTCGAACACATTTCTCCCACACTAATCTTTGAGCCAGCCTTTACCTCTTTAATCTTGCTGACCATGTGCCAACTCACTAGTGGCTCAGGTAGTAATCTGGAGATTTTTCTTCATTTGTTACTCTTGACAGTCACTCATCTGGCTTATCTAAAAGCAATGTTCATATTTGAATCAGCACTCAGTCTGCACATACCTGGGAAAGCCTAAGATACTCAGTTCGCAAAGAAATCACATTATCTTTTGTTTTCTGTAGCGTGGGAATTTCTGGATTGTTGTTTTATTTTGCAGGTCAAGAGAAGCAAGTTTGTAAGGCCGGTTTCTGTTTTTGACTTCGGAGAAAAGATCCCACTTGTGCACCGTGTAATAATGCTTGTGTTATCTAAATATACCACAAATGCGGTACGTGGATTCTGTTCACTTGAATGTATCTGTTGAGTTCCTTTATGACTAAATGAATGTACACAATATAGAACTTATGGCCATGTTATAACAACCAGGCACTTTGCTTATTTGCGTGTGGTACCCTTAAAGGGTTATCCCTCCAAAGGTGAGTGCATGACAGCCTTTTCCTAAGGCTGCCATCCACATTTCCCCACCATTTGAATGTTTTAAGTAGAGTGATATTGAGGTATTTATCTCATGGTTATGAAACTAAATACACTAAAATATTTTGGCTTGTCCATTCCATTCTAAATACATCATATCAGCAAAGTAAACTTTTAATGTCTACAAAAAAATCCATCAGCATTAAAAATCTTTTGACTAATTACTGTTGGAGATTATTTTAAAAGAAGTATTGCCAAAAATATTGTATTTTTAACCCACTCCAAAGGTTGCCCAATAAGCCCTTTAAGCAAAATAGTACTACTGTTGTTCTTGTCCATGTCAGAATTGGCAATGTAATCTGCCTCAACTCTATTTATCACTTGAAAGAACTTCACTTATATAGCACCTTGCATGACCTTGGCCCAACCAACTGCTTCACAATTTTGTAATCAATGTTGTTCAAGTGCAGCTAAAAGACTTTGTTGCTGCTCATGGATGCTTACAGCACTTTATTGTCAAAAAGTGGTTTGACAAATTCTATAAAACATATGAAGTGTGCCTTGATAGTGAAATACATTACAACATTTTTATTGCAAAACTAAGATTCAAGATTCCTTTCTCCATTGGCTGCATGATTCCTTATTTATTCCTGCTTCCATATTTTCACTTGAATGGAAAATTTCATGGGCAGACAGACCCAAAGTGAACACTGTCTCTTACGGGTATGCACATGAGCATCCTTTCTGGTACATCAGAAATGCTTTACAGCTTCCATGTCCCATTCAATAAAAGTGATGAAGAACGAGGGACATTCAAACCCAGCAGACCTGAACCTCCCACTGGATAGCAATGAGAATGGAGAGCCAGAGCTCTGGCCTATATCATCAGGATTATCTTGGAATAGGGTTTGGAACTTGCAGTTTCTAACTTAGACGCAGGAATTCTATCACTGTACTTGGCCTTACATAAATCTGAAAATAATTCAGCCAGAATACACACTGAACAAAAACTAAAAGGCAGCATAATTAGCAACTAGGAGTTGAAAATTTATATCCACTTTTTTTTTCATAGGTAAACTTCAGCCCCAGTAGATTTTTCAGCTGAAGAACAAAATAACTTTTGAAATCTGATTGTAATTTGATAGAGAGATTATGATGCATTGGATATGGTGACGGAAGCAGGATCTATAATCTGTTTTGAAAATGAGGAAATAAATATTTGAAAAGACAGATTCAAAAGAATATGAGAAGGGAAAATAAATGTGAATAAATCTTTCTGAAAGCTTACAAAGGGTAATGGGATGGATAACCTGCTTCTCACTGTAAAACATGATAAAATGATGTAATTTATATGTATTTCAGTGCCTGTAATGCAGGAATGATGTATTGGTTTGTAATTTTAATATAATTTTAATTTAATAATGCCTTTCTTTAATATCCTGTCAACCACTTCCTTGTTATCTGCAGAATTCGTTTCCCCTTTTGTTACTATGTGAATGTTACAACGTGTTTCTATGTTTTTTAACCTGGTTATTTAGTTTATATATAAATTCCTCAATGTAAGTTAAACCAAAATTGTGTTTGTGATGTGAACATGTTTTTTTCAATAAAGTACCTTTATTAATACAATAATAATTCAAACAGGATGAAATTGAGCATGTTTCCAGTGAAGTAACAAAGGGACAACTGCACTGATGGAGGGATTGAATTTCTGATGAAACACTAATGCTGGGATCCACCTGCAATCTTAGACAAATGTTAAATCCATATCATGTAGCAAAGTCCTCCCTAGTAATGTGATCTATATTGGTCCTTCTCTAAAACAGATTAACTGATCATTATCACATTGTTGATTGTGGCACCTTCAAGAGTGTAAACTGGTTTCCATTCGTTGCCCTACAGTTCTAGATATTTTTGGTCAACCTGTTCAGAGATGTTATTACACACCCTTGGAGCAAGTGGGACTGCAAATGTCAGTGCAGGTAGAAGAGTGAAGTTGCCTCAAGATGGAGATGCCCTCTGACCACACTTCTTCATTTTTGAAAACAGAACACAGACAGGCCTACAGGACCACTATTGCGGAGACAGGATCCCCTCCACAAAATAGTCTGTGATCTTAGCAAGAATATTACTGGGAGTGGAGAGTTTGAGTTATAGGGAGAGGCTGAATAGGCTGAAGCTATTTTCCCTGCTGTGTCCGAGGTTGAGGGATAACCTTGTAGACGTTTATAAAATCATGAGGGGCATGGATAGGTTGAAGAGCCAAGATGTTTGCCTAGGCTAGGACAGTCCAAAACTAGAGGGAATAGGTTTAAGGTAAGAGGGGAAAGATTTAAAAAGGACCTGAGGGGTAACATTTTCATGCAGAGGGTGATGCATGTATGGCACGTGCTGCCAGAAGAAATTGTAGAATTGGGTACAATTACAACATTTAAGAGACATTTGGGGATGGGTGTATGAATAGGAGGCCTTTACAGGCATATGGCCCAAATACTGGCAAACGGGACCACCTCAGACTGGGCTGTCTAGTCAGTGTGGATGAGTTGGACCGAAGCGTCTGTTTCCGTGCTGTACATCTCTATGACTCTGTCATGGTATTGTGACTATGATTTAGGTGGTTTCTATAGCCTCTGCCATGAGGGTGTTCACTTCCTACATTGGCTAGGCTTTGCTGTTTTGGGTTACCAACTATCTAGGGAATTCCAGTTGCACTAACATTGACCTTAATCAGCCAAAGGGCTCAACTTAATTGACTTAATAGGCTATCCACCACTTTTGAGGTATTTTTGTGCTGCAGGGGTAGTGTCCCTGCATTTTGGACCAGGAGACCCAGATTCAGGTGCAATTTGCCTCAGAAATGTGTGATAACATGTCAACAGATTGGTTGATTAGAAAATAAAATCCATCACTTGTGGGTGGCCGTCAGTTCCGCCCAAACTGCCCTCTATCAAACTGAGATGAGAACACATAGGTAAACTGGCATGCTGTTCTCAATGGTCCATTTTCCAGTTCTTACGGGTCTAGTCCCACATCCAATCCAACTTTAAAAATTCTGCCCAACATGTTAGAAATAATGTAATTATCTTTTCTAATGCTATGGGCAGCCCAATGGCTCAGTCGTTAACACTGCTATCTCACAGCACCAGAGACCCTGATTCGATTCTGGCCTTGGGCTACTGTTTGTGTGGAGTTTGCATGTTCTCCTGTGCCTGAACGGGTTTCCGCTGGGTGCTCCAGTTTCCTCCCACAGTCCAAAGATGTGCTGGTTAAGTGGATTGGCCATGCTAAGTTGTCCCATACTCTCCATGGTTGTGCATGCTAGGTGGGCTGGCTATGGGGCAGGGGTCTGGATCTGAGTGGGAGGATCGGTGCCGACTCAATGGGTCAGATGGCACCTTTCATCACTGTGGGGATTCTATGATTTTACTTAGTGCCACCAGTGAATATCCTTGGAATGATATAGGGTTAAGGAGAGAGAGATATTAGCCCATATATTTGAATGGTCAGATAGTCACTGGAGTAATGCAGAGTCCCAGACACAGCAGGCTCCATGGGTATTGTCCAGGAGGTTGACAATTCCACTGGATAATTCCACTGTGTCTGGAACTCTCCAATAAAACTCCTTTTAACATCAGAGAATTTGGAGGATTCCACTTCTATTATGCTAATAGCTCCCCAGGGAAGGTGTGACCATTTAAAACGTCCTGGGTAGGTGTCGCGCGTGCACACACACACACACACAATCACATCCCATCAAACTCTAACATCCTTGGAACCCTGACAACGCTCCAGTACCCAACACGCCCCAATACCCCAATCCCACTTGCTACATCTGTCATGCACTAGCCTGAACCGCCTGTCCCCACTGGCCCTGACATCCTCATCTCCCACCCTTACACCTCCCCCACCCAAATCTACTCTAGGCCCTCAATCATCTACCCACCTAGCGCCCTAACACTCTGTCACTCTAACTATTTAACAAACTGCCACCCTGATGCCACGCTTACATTACATGCTTACCCTTTCACAGAGCTGGTAATGTTTCTGGCTGTGCTGCTGGACATTTAGCACTCAGAGCACAGCATGCTGACTCCTGCGAAAGAATGTGTGGTTTGATTTTTCCCTGCTTCTCATGCTCTATGGAGAGACGTGTGTTTAATTTAGGTACACTTTGCGTTTCGAAAGGAGCCAGAATCGGAATTCCTAGCTAGAAATGCAGAGCTTAGCCCTAGCATAAAATACACTCAGCAGAATGGGAACTTCAGGCCATTGAATTACAACAATAAAGAGATCTGCATTAATATTGTACCTTATATTGTCTGAAAACACTTCATGAACATTGAACTGTTTTTGAAGTTCAACTGTCATATTGAGAAGCAAAACCAAAAGGAGAAAATTAATACACACTGGGTGGGTGGGTGGAGGGGTACTTCCTAAATTAGCAAAAATGCTCAAAAAATAAATAAAACTCAATGAGGATGATTAACTATCATGGTGTAAATTGTAGTATAGATGTAAAATGTTTAGATGTTTTAAGCCTCAGTTGATAATTTCCAGCATAGGGTTAAGAGACATTTAACTAAGAAGTTTAGTTGACTAATGTCAGTGGCTACAACGTAAACAGCATGGATTGGGACTCCTGGTGCAGTGCCCGGAGCCTGAACTCCTGGCAGCGGTGGTAGGCCTGCAGGCTGGATTTTTGGTGGTGGTGATGCCTGGAACGGGGACTCCTGGTGGTAGTAAGCCCGGAGCCTGGACTCTTGGCTGTGCTCAAGCCATCCTTAAGACCCCAATTTGAACAGCAGATGAACTCTTATTTATTCTTTTTATTGTAACTCAAAATGGTGCTAGATTGTGGCAACACAATACTTTTCACAGTATCTTCAAGATGTATGTAACAATAAATCATTCATTCATTTCTTTGGTACTTCTTCTCTTCAGTTTGCTGCGTCAGAGACACCTCTTCTGTACACAGTTCCACTCCAGAAAAATAAATGCAATATCTATGTTGGCACTGTGGTGCAGTGCTGAAGGCATTCTGCACTATGGAGATTGTATCTTTCCAATAAGATATTAAACCAAAGCCACATTTGACCTCTCAGATTGACATAAAAGTATAGAAATGTTTTAGAGAAAACAAAGAAGCTCTCCCATTGCCTTAGCCAATATTTCTTCCCTAAAATTGCTAATGAGAAACAGATTGTCTGGTTATTGTCTTACGTCTGTTCATGGGAGCTTGTGTGTAAATTGGCAACTGCATTCCTACAATTCAAGAGTGACTAGAATTCAAAAGCACTTCAGTGGCTATAAAGCACTTTGAAGCATCTTGAGACTGTGAAAGCTACTAGATAGACTCAGACCCATAGACATTTACAGCACAGAAGGAGGCCATTTGGCCCATCATGCCTGTGTTGGTCAACAAAGATCTGAACACAGTCCTATACATATCCCTTAAATTAATACATATTTTTATTAAGGCAGAAGAAGTTCCAAGGTAATAGACCTCAATAGTTCATGGTTGATTATGGATCTCTTTCACTGGATAATTCAATGTTGTTTTTGCCACTGAAACAACCACAAACATGAAGAAGGATGTAATGAAACTCAATAAATATAAATTTATCAACTAAATAAAACAGCTAATTCTATTATAACTTGTTGTATTAGTAAAAGATCATATACCAGAAGGAAATACCAACAGACAAACATGTAAGAAACTTGTTACATTTTCATACTGCCTTTCAAGAACTGAGTTCATTCAAAAGCTGTGTGCAGCCAACAAAGTACTTGTACATGTAGTACAAACTATAACGCTGGAAATACAGGGGCTAACTTGTGCATAGTGAACTCTATTGACAGTGTCAATAAATGACTTTATAATTAGTTTCAGTGACAAATGGGGAGAATCTCTTTGAAAAGTGCAATATAATCTTTTAAAGAAGGCAGAACCCCGAAATTCAACCTGTTTGATATGAAGCCCATTTAATATTGATAATGAGCTCATTATCATCTTCTTAAGGACCAGTTTGGGATTTTGGTGGGGACACACTGGTTGCATACTAGGTCAATATTGGACAAGGTGCGTGGTAGTGGTGATATGGAGAGAGCCAGTCATGGCTAATCCATCATCTTGGATGGGCTCATAGAAGGGAGTATGGTTAAGGATGAGACTCACTCATTGACACAGGAGTGATCAAATGTGCACAGGTTGCAAAGAAAAACAGCCTTCTCTGTATGCACTGAAACAATACAAGGTGTTGTGACCCTTGAGACATTGCAGGAACCTAAGAGGATTGGGTTGAACTTGTACACTTTAGGTGCCTAACAGGGTGCAAGGCAGGCAGCAATAGGTAAGTAAAAAATGATACTCAGATTTTGGCTCTTTTGGCAATGAGGAACAACATCTACAACAGCAAAGGCAAGAGCATAAACAAGGGAGGGACAAGGGGAAACAAGGCCACAGAGTGCCATCTTCCCAATACAGAATCTACCACCGAAACAAAGCCTCCTGGGCATGGCACATAACTAATATTTCAGGATATTGTGTTCTCTGTCCAGGTATTTGCTTGCAGATTCTTGCCTTCATCACACCCTGCAGCCCTGTCACCATCTGTCAGAACTAGTGTGCCTTTGAACTTCTTCACCTCCATGATCTAGCAAGGAATTGCCACCACCTTGCTGGCATATTGCAAATTATTATACACCACTGCATCTTACAGGTCATTTGCCCTATTTGCAAGTGTTGGACATTATAACCAATTTCATACAGATGGTGCTTCTCAGATATAGAGGGCACTAGGTTATTTTTACATTGTAAAGTATCCTAGGGCATTCTAAAGGATTCATGCGAAGCAAAATTTGACATTGAGCTATGTAAGGATTAGGACAAATGGCTAAAAATTGGTTAAAAAGAAAGAATTGTAGGTGCATCTTAAATGAGAAAAGCAAGATTTAGAGAGTCTGAGTGGTTTAGTAAGAGATTCCAAAGCTTAGGACCTTTGCAGCTGAAGGCATAGCCACCAATATTACAGCGATTGAAATTAGAGATGGTCAAGAAGCCAGATTTAGAGAAGTACACATACCCTAGAGCTGTAAGGCTGAAGGATATCATGGAGATGAGGAAAGGCAGCTCTATTGAGAGATTTGGAAAAAGGATTATATGTTTGAAACTGAAGTTTTGCTTAACTGGAAGCTTGTACAAGTCAGCAAGCAAAGTGGGGATGTATAAATGGCATGAGCTCCAAACATATGTGCCATGTACCTTTGATTGCTGTGTATGTATAAACTGCAAATACCATCAATAGTGGTGTATTGTTCAATATATATACAATATGTAAAATATGTGTCCGTATTGTGATCATTATTTTGAAGGTGAAAATTACGCAGCATAGGCCAATCCGATTACAACAATCTTACACATTGTTATTCAATGAATTAGTTCAACAAGGATACCTTTAAAAACAACCAAAATATAAACCAAATAACCAAATCCATTGCTTTTGGCAGCTGACGCAATGTGTTCATCAAATTAATTGAGTCACTTTGGATATGACAACATCATAAACATCTAATTTTGGATCAAATTTGGCACTTCTGGTTTCAGAATCATCCTTTCCCAACAAATCATCTTCATCTATTGAACTGAATATATTTCGAATGATGTGATGACAATTTGTGCATTAATGTCAAGCCACAATTTATTGATAAAACCACATAAATCATTGAGTGGGGCAGCATGTGAATTTTCACTGAGTGTTAAGGTTTTCTCCAGGAGCATTCACCTATTCCATTCAATGCAAACATGATCGTTGAATAATAGTAAGAACTGCCGATGATGGAGTCAGAGATAACACAGTGTGGAGCTGGAGTAACACAGCAGGTCAGGCAGCATCAGAGGAGCAGGAAAGCTAACGTTCTGGGTCGGGACCCTTCTTCAGAAATGGGGGAGGGGGAAGGGAGCTCAGAAATAAACGGGGGGGATGGGACTGGGGAAGGTAAGTGGGATGGTGATAGGTGAGTGCAGGAAGGCAGTGGTGGGGATTGGTCAGTGAGGTGGGAGGAGCAGATAGGTGGGAGAGAAGACAGACTGGTTGTGTCAGGTCAAGAAGGCGGGGATGAGAGGGAGGGTTGGTCACGGGATCAGGCCGGGGGTGGGGAGATTTTGAGACCATTGGATTGTAGGCTCCCAAGGCGGAAATACGAGATGCTGCTCCTCCAGTTTCCGGGTGGCATCGTTGTGACACTGGAGGAGGCCCAGGATGGACATGTCGTCCAGGGAGTACGAGGGGGATTGAAGTGGTTTGCAACTGGAAGGTGTTGTTGTTGTCGCGAACAGAGCGCAGGTGCTCTACCAAGTGGTCTCCAAGCCTCTGCTTGGTCTCACCGATGTAGAGGAGGCCACATCAGGAGCAGCAGATGCAGTAAACCACTTTAGCGGACATGCAGGTAAACTTCTGTCCGATGTAGAAGGTTTTTTTGGTTCCACTCCCGAACATCCCATACATCCTCTTATTTCAAGGACTGCAACTTCCCCTCTTCAGTGGTCGAAAATGCTCTCGACCGCATCTCTTGCGTTGCCCGCACCCTGCCCTCACATTCCCTCCCCACAACAAAAACAAAGACAGGATCCCCCTTGTTCTCATGTATCACACCACTAACCTCTGGATTCAATGCATCATTCTCCGCCACTTCCGCCACCTACAATCCAACCCCACAACCAAAGATATATTTCCCTCCCCACCTCTATCTGCCTTCCATAGGGACCGCTCTCTCCGCAACTGCCTCGTCCACTCTACACTCCCCACTAAGCGTACTAACCCCACCACCCCCAGCACCTGTCCCTGCAACCGCAGGAAGTGCTACACCAGCCCTTACACCTCCACCCTCACCTCCATCCAAGGAACCAAAAAAACCTTCCACATCAGATCAGTTATCCACGATCCGTGAATGGTTTGTTGAGGCATATATTCAAAGGTTGACTATGGATGTTAGACCTTCCTTGCATAATTGCAATGTGGATCTTATTTCTTTTCAGGCGCCTCTTGATCCCATCAGTTACAGGCAATCCCTAGGTTGTGTATGATGCCTGGGTCCATTCACAAGTCAATTTGTATACAAGTCAGAATACAATGCAGGCCAATATAAAATAGTTATATGTAAGTACAGGAACGTCAGGTCTTTAAAATTACACACTGTGTGGGATTGCCGTTGTGAGTACGAACATTCATAAGGCAATCTTTTGGAAACTGGCGACCCCCATATATTAGGGATCTGAACATGCCCCATGCTAATAAATTGCGTTCTTTGCATGGTCTGCCATGAATTGTATTTCATAAATGAACGAAAATGGAGTGAACCTGTGGATCATTCATTCAATCATCACCATAGGAATATACAAAATCCACTGCAGCGAACGTTATTCTCAGCATGGCTTTCTGCTTGAAAATTACCATAGGCTTTAATTTTGGTGTTTTATCCATGTTGCCAAAATGTGGTATACCAGTAGTCATATCTTTGCTACTGTCTGATGATAAATTGCTGCAAAGTGGTCATTTTAGCATTGCAGGACTTTTGCTAATCTCTGAGAAATCTTGGTACTCTACTGCAACCCTAGGCGTTTTTTGTTCCGTTAGGCAGCTACACCAATTAACTCAAACTCACACCATGTCTCAATTACCTATTACCACTGTGCTTGCTAACTTACAGCGGCCTCCAGTTAAGCAAACCTCCAGTTTGGGGTGGCACGGTGGCTCAGTGGCTCAGCAGTTAGCACTGCTGCCTCACAGCACCAGGGACCCGGGTTCGATTCCACCCTTGGGTGACTGTCTGTGTGGAGTTTGCACATTCTCCCTGTGTATGCGTGGGTTTCCTCCAGGTGCTCTGGTTTCCTCCCACAGTCCAAAGATGTGCGGGTTAGGTGGATTTGCCATGCTAAATTGCCCATAGGGATGTGTAGATTAGGTGGATGGGTCTGGATGGGATGCTCTGAGGTTCGGTGTGGACTTGTTGGGCCGAAGGGCCTGTTTCCACACTGTAGGGATTCTATGATTCTCAAGAGCTTAAAATTCCAATCCTTGGTTCTAAATCTCTCAGTAGCATCCCCTTTCCCCATCTCTACAACATCCTCTAGCCCTATAACTCCCTAAGATATCTGTGCTCCTGTAATTCTGGTTCGTGACCATCCCTGATTTTAATTGCTGCAATAATGGAGATGTTCCTTCAGGTGCCAGGGCCCTAAGCTCTGGAATTCCCTTCCTACAACCTCAAGAGACAATACAGGCCTGTGTTGATTCCCCAGAGTCAGGTGACACTGCAAACCATTACTTGTATGGCCCGCAGGAGTTTACTTGTTGATACAAGAAACTCACGCGGGTGTTATAGGTAGTGGCCTGTAGCTCTGACTACCCTTGGGATTCAATCTATTCTGCAAAATGCCACTTCAACTCTGCCGCGACAAACTAAGTTTATACCCATCATACCCATTAAAGCCGCTCATACCAGACTGTTCAAGTATATGCTAAAAAGTCCCAAAGCACAATTTTAGAGGAAAGGGGACCAATATTCCTTCTTCAATTAAAACCAGTCAAAATAGATAACCTAATGAGTGCTCACATATGGATAGTGATGAAACCTCAAAAGCACTGCACTGGTCGTAAAATCCTGAAGCATTTCTTGAGGTTTCAGTAGAATGACAGCTGGTACTGTAAATAGACCTCAATTCCCTTGAATTTAGGAGCATTCCCCTGTACTAAATAATTTCTCTGTGTTACCCAGAGATATAACAATAGCAACTAAACCAGGATGCCATGTCCTTCACTTGCACCCTTATGAGAAATGCAAGTTCCATCTCTACCAAATGCTGCGTTTCACTTTATTTTGTACAAAGGGGAAAACTGAAGGTTAGAGTGAAGATTCTGATTACAGCCATGAAACCAACCAATGTGACTGAGGGACCCTCTAAAGCAATGATCTGATAAGAGACTTCATTGAAAGTAAACAACATGAGCAATGTGTACACTTCACAACCTTTGACCTTCAATTAACTTTATTGACAGAAGCAGTGGGGGCAGGGGGGGGCAGATAATTTCTCCTTACAGTCCCTTTGCTCTCAGACAGAGCTGCTTTGAAGTAAATGTAAACTCTGTGATATTGTTTTACTCGTCTGTTTAAGATTAGTCTTATTCATTAAAATGATCCATTATTTCATCCAATTCTTTTCATCTTTTGAAAGGTTTATTTTGATGTGGTGAGGCTAATGAGCTCTCTTCTTAAAGTCAGGACAACTTACCCATTCTCTGAAAACTCCACTGCAAAACTGCCAGTTTGGCAGCTGTGTGGATCTTGTGCAGATGCACTTTTCCAATCTGGTCTTTTCAACTGTAATATCACAAAAAAAGACAAAGTTTCTATTATAAGAGATATGAAGTTAACATTAAAACAACACACTCAACCCCATTCATATTGATCTTTTGAAGGGAGAAGAGGGTCGATGCTGCCAAGGCATTGTTATTGACCCATTGTGTTCCCTCTTTATAAACAGGTAACTAATCTTATAGAATACATTACATCAATGTTTTGAGTTAGATGTAGATCAGTCCATAATCAGGAAAATTAACAGTATACTGAAAATAAAAATAAATAATCGACTCTGCTATACTAATAACTTATTCATCTAATTAGGTAATTAATTTAGATAATAATTGGGTTTTTTAAAAAAAAAATCGCTGTGCAATCACTACGATGTATTAGTCCGTAACCGAGTTCCTTTGTAATGAAAACACTACTGAAATCTGAGACATAACACTTCTTTGACCCTGAGATAAAAGGTACTGCAGATGCTGGAGAATCCGAGATAACAAGCATGGGGCTGGATGAACACAGCAGGTCAAGCAGCATCATAGGAGCAGGAAAACTTGACGTTTCGGGCCTAAACCCTTCATCAGAAATGGGGGAGGGGAAGAGGGTTCTGAAATAAATAGGGAGAGAGGGGGAGGCGGATAGAGGATGGATAGAGGAGAGGATAGGTGGAGAGGAGGCAGACTTGTCTGTCTGCAGCACAGTGACATGACTCTACCAGACCACTGAACAGCCTCATGTTCAGAATTACTACTAAAACCAATCACTGAGTAAATATACAGTCGATTTGTCACCTATGAAGTAATTGAACGTGACCCCATTAATATGCAGATTAGTCACTGCTCCCAACTCAGTGCACAATGGAGGTCTGAGCAGATTCAACCCAATTTTGCTTGAATGCAGAATCCTCAGGCAGTGCTTCATTATTTTTTGACAAAATTTAATCAGCTATGGAAGTCCAAAAGCATCATTTCACATTATGGGTGGCAGATGAAAAAGAGGACAGTCTCCATGACTTAGGACATCCAAACTATCACAAACAGCAACATATGGTGGGCAAATATTGCTAACCATCTTATGACAAGTAAAATATGCCAATTAGCTCAGGCAGTTCAATTGAATGAGCTCTTTGTACATTGTTATGTTTCTGCCTAAACTCCTCCATGGATCATTCTGTGCCTATCTTGGTCCCACAATATCTCAGGTTAATAACCATCATTTGTTTCGACAAGATGCCCACGCCCCATTGTTACAAGATGTAAAAAAATCCTACTCCTCCTTATCAACCTATTTCATATCTATGCTCAACTTTTTCATTTAGAGTTAGAAGGCTTCCTTCATGAAGAGACACATGAGAGAGATAAAACATATGTTTCTTTCTCTTTTCAGTAGCTTCACTGCCTGTAACAGGTCACTGAAACTAGAGCTTAAAGCTTGAGGGACAATGTAGTGTTCAAAGTTATATTTGCAATCATTTCAGATCAAAAGATTTCCACTCTTATTGCTTGCCATGAGTGTGTTAGAAGGATTTGCCTGACCAAATTTTGAATGGACGTTCCACGGTCCTCTTGTCCAGGAATGGGATTCAAACAGAGAATAAGTGTCTCAAATACAGGCGCCATTGGCTGCATCACAAGACCTCCTCTCAGTTTTGGAACATCAGAAAACCTTTTGTTGGAATTACAGACACATCACGAATGGATTCCTTTGCAAGTTAAATGTTTGTTAACAAGACTTGGTGACAGATTTGGAATCCAGTCAACTTTTTCTTTCTTTCTGTTTAGAATCATGGAGTCATACAGGTCTGCAGCATAGAAAAAGGCCCTTCAGCTCATCAGGTCTGCACCGGTGACAAACAATTGCTTAACTATTCTAGAGATAATAGGTACTGCAGATGCTGGAGAATCCAAGATAACAAGGTGTGGAGCTGGATGAACACAGCAGGCCAAGCAGCATCATAGGAGCAGGAAAGCTTGACGTTTCGGGCCTAGACCCCGATGAAGGGTCTAGGCC
>JAHRHZ010000030.1:6519793-6567118 GCA_024137785.1 Ginglymostoma cirratum | reverse complement strand
AGAGATAAAAGGTACTGCAGATGCTGGAGAATCCGAGATAACAAGCATGGGGCTGGATGAACACAGCAGGTCAAGCAGCATCATAGGAGCAGGAAATGCAGTTTCATATTCTCCTACCCGCCAGATAAAAACTGGACCCTGGGAATTCCCGACATGAAAGCAGATACTTGGCAACTCCAGCTCAATTTAAGACATAAAGGGTCACCGGACCAGAAATGTTAACTCTGATTTTTTTCTTCACAGATGCTGCCAGACCTACTGAGCTTTTCCAGCAACTTTGCTTTTGTTCCTGATTTACAGCATCCGCAGTTCTTTTGGTTTTTGTTGAGGACGTAGTGAGCCTCGGATCCACAGCGTCCAGTGTGACCTGTGTTGCCTTCCATGACCTCTTGATTCCTAAGTGTGACTTACAATTGGAAAATGGCTGTGACCATACTCAGAGTAGGAGGAGTCAATGTTTCACCAGAACTATAACAATTCCATAACACGATGTTGAAATTATATTGCAACACAACAGAAAAGTATGGGTATTAGCAAGGAAAGTCAAAGACCAGCAAGAAAATATTTCACAAAACCTAAGAAGCAGATTGCACAATTGTTCAAATAAGAGCCAGGACCAAGGCTTACTCCACATCAGAGTTTTCCTTTGTGTCTGGCAATGTCTTCAATTCCGTTTTCTGTCATTTGTAATCATACATAAATCATATGCAAGCAATGTTTATAAAACCTTTTCCAATTCACATACCAGCAATATATAGCAAAGTCTTGCAAATCCACAACCAAAGTAATTTTCATTGTTTGTTGTCCTCAAAGAAAGTAAAGTATTCAATCACTAACTCTAAGAATATATTCTTCAGTCACACAACCATGTTTTAAAAAGTTTCACATTTTCTCTTTATGAAATCACTTCCAAAAAAACTTATATTTCTGTTCCCACATTATCGTCCCTTCTATCACTGACGAGTATGCATACACGCATATGGTTATACAAATTAGGAGAAGGAGCAGATGCCATGAGCTGGCTCAGCCATTGCATAAGACCATGACTGTTCCACATTCCTGCCTAGCCCTGATAATCCTTCATTCCCTTGTCTATCAAGAATCTAAACCTGCCGTAAAAATATTCAAGGGCTGTCTTCTAACAGAAAGCAAACAGAGTTCCAAAGACTCTAGTAAGAAAAGAATTCTCTTTATCTCAGTCTTAAATTGGGGATGCCCTATTTGAAACAATGACCCCTAATTTTTTGTTTTAGTTTACCTGGGGCCTCCTCCTGCGGGAGCCTGGGGCCCCATGTACTGCCATCCCCATCTCAGGTAGCAGTATCGGTCAACTCGGGGCCAGAACCCGTTCGTTGATATCCAGCATTTGGGTGGGGTGGGGTGGGGTGGGGTTGGTGGTGTGGTGTTCCCCTGCAATGTGACCATCTCCAGCTCGGAGGTGGTGGAAGCAGAAGGGATGGCACCCATGGTGGCAGAAAAGGAGCACATTGCCAGGTCCTCAGGGACAACATCAAATGTCAGCGGCTGAAGGAGCAGAGAGGGTGAAGACGAAGGAAAAGGAAAGATGAATTTTTAAAGCTATTTCAGTTTTATTAATATTAATTTATTCGGTATTTTAACATTGACACAATTTATTTAACAATTTATTCTGTAATCCAAGATGGGTGCAGAATGTGGTGACATTATCCACTTTTCACTGAACCTGGATACAAGTGACAACATATCTAAATAAATAAATAATTCTCCATTCTCCCATATGAGTAAGTATTCCACATGCACCTACTAAGATCCTTCATGACTGTATATGCTGCCTCTTATTTTTCTAAACTTCAACAGCTACAAGGCAGGGCAGCACAGCAATTTTGACATTGGCTGATATTATAAAAGAGGTAAAATTAATTCAACCACCTGCTACACAACTCTCCCATTTTCATTATTGCCTACAGTAGAGATCTATAATAATTAACTGAATAAATATTGCCCATGTTGGACTATAACCCAAATGCAAAATTATTTCCAGTTTATTTTTGATCTCATCCATTTTTTTTTAAACCATTGCTATAAAACTATCCCAAAAGTCTTCCTTTAAGTAGGCATCCCAGTGAATCAACCACCAGCACTGTCATTAAAGATGGTGATGTATCTGAATGTTATGAATCATAGAATCTGCCCATTGAATCTGCATTAACCCTCCGAAGAGCATCGGATTCAGATCCACCCCATACCTGTAACTCCACACTCACCTTGGCTAATCAACTGTAGCCTACATATCCTTGGACACTACACAACAAATCAGCATGGCCAATCCACCCAACCTGTAATAACAAGCATGGGGCTGGATGAACACAGCAGGTCAAGCAGCATCACAGGAGCAGGAAAACTTGACGTTTCGGGCCTAGACCCTTCATCAGAAATGGGGGAGGGGAAGAGGGTTCTGAAATAAATAGGGAGAGAGGGGGAGGCGGATAGAGGATGGATAGAGGAGAGGAGGCAGACAAGTCGAAGAGGCGGGGATGGAGCCAGTAAAGCTGAGTGTAGGTGGGGGGATGGGGAGAAGATAGGTCAGTCCAGGGAGGATGGACAGGTCAAGGGGGCAGGATGATGTTAGTAGATAGGAGATGGGGGTGGGGCTTGAGGTGAGAGGAAAAACAGGTTAGGGAGGTGGAGATGAGCTGGGCTGGTTTTGGGATGCAGTTGGGGGAGGGGAGATTTTGAAGCTTGTGAAATCCACGTTGATGCCATTGGGCTGCAGGGTTCCCAGGCTGAATATGATTTGCTGTTCCTGCAGCCTCATGCTGATGGCCTAAAGGCCCTCCGCTTCTTCCTGTCCCGCAGAACTGACCAATCCACCTCCACCGACACCCTCATCCGCTTAGCCGAACTCGTCCTCACCCTCAACAACTTTTCTTTCAATTCCTCCCACTTCCTACAGACAAAGGGGGTGGCCATGGGTACCCGCATGGGCCCAAGCTATGCCTGCCTCTTTGTAGGTTACGTGGAACAATCCCTCTTCCGTACCTACACTGGCCCTAAACCCCACCTCTTCCTCCGTTACATTGATGACTGCATCGGCGCCGCCTCGTACTCCCACAAGGAACTCGAACAGTCCATCCACTTCACCAACACCTTCCACCCCAACCTGAAGTTCACCTGGACCATCTCCAACACTTCTCCCTCCTTCCTGGACCTCTCTGTCTCCATCTCGGGCAACCACCTAGAAACAGATGTCCATTTCAAGCCCACTGACTCCCACAGCTACCTGGAATACACCTCCTCCCACCCACCCTCCTGCAAAAATGCCATCCCCTATTCCCAATTCCTTCGCCTCCGCCGCATCTGCTCCCAGGATGAGACATTCCACTCCCGTACATCTCAAATGTCCTCATTCTTCAAGGACCGCAACATCCCCCCAACAGTGGTCGAGAATGCCCTCGACCGTGTCTCCCGAATTTCCCGGAACACATCCCTCACGCCCCGTCCCCGCAATAATAACCAAAAAAGAATCCCCCTCGTCCTCACATACCACCCCACCAACCTCCGGATCCAACGCATCATCCTCCGACACTTCCGCCATCTGCAATCAGACCCCACCACCAAAGACATTTTTCCCTCCCCACCCTTATCTGCCTTCCGGAGGGACCACTCCCTCCGCGACTCCCTTGTCCGCTCCACACTCCCCTCTAGCCCCACCACACCCGGCACTTTTCCTTGTAACCGCAGGAAATGCTACACCTGCCCTCACACCTCCTCCCTCACCCCAATCCCAGGCCCCAAGAAGACTTTCCACATCAGGCAGATGTTTACCTGCACATCTGCCAATGTGGTATACTGCATCCGCTGTACCCGTTGTGGCCTCCTCTACATCGGGGAAACCAAGCGGAGGCTTGGGGACCGCTTTGCAGAACACCTGCGCTCAGTTCGCAACAAACAACTGCACCTCCCAGTCGCGAACCATTTCAACTCCCCCTCCCATTCCTCAGATGACATGTCCATCCTGGGCCTCCTGCAATACCACAGTGATGCCACCCGAAGGCTGCAGGAACAGCAAATCATATTCAGCCTGGGAACCCTGCAGCCCAATGGCATCAACGTGGATTTCACAAGCTTCAAAATCTCCCCTCCCCCAACCGCATCCCAAAACCAGCCCAGCTCATCTCCACCTCCCTAACCTGTTTTTCCACTCACCTCAAGCCACACCCCCATCTCCTATCTACTAACATCATCCCGCCCCCTTGACCTGTGCATCCTCCCTGTACTGACCTATCTCCTCCCCACCCCCCTACCTACAGTCACCTTTACTGGCTCCATCCCCGCCTCTTCAACTTGTCTGCCTCCTCTCCACCTATCCTCTCCTCTATCCATCCTCTATCCGCCTCCCCCTCTCTCCCTATTTATTTCAGAACCCTCTTCCCCTCCCCCATTTCTGATGAAGGGTTTAGGCCCGAAACATCAAGTTTTCCTGCTCCTGTGATGCTGCTTGGCCTGCTGTGTTCATCCAGCCCCATGCTTGTTATCTCGGATTCTCCAGCATCTGCAGTACCTTTTATCTCCCACCCAACCTGTACATCTTTGGGATGCAGGACGAAACTGCAGCACCCGGAGAAACCCACGCACACGTGGGAAAGAATGTGCAAATTCCACACAAACAGTTGCCTGAGGCTGGAATCGAACCCACGTCCCTAGTGCTGTGATGTAGCAGTGATAACCACTGTGTCACCAATCCCAGTTTGATGGTACTACTGGGCAATTCAGGTCCCAGAATAAAATCTGATTTCATAAATCTGATGCATTTTTATTTTAGTTCATGTGATAGGCAGCCCTTGAAACATTGTCACACAAAGCTGCAATAGTTCCTTAAAAACAGCTCAGAAATTTATTAAAAGAAGAACTAAATAAGAAACAAGCTATGTAAAAAAATGAAAGAGAGTCAGAGTCATAGAGTTATATAGCACAGAAATAGACTCTTGGATCCAACTCGTCCATGCTGACCAGATATTCTAAACTGGACTCGTCTTATTTGCCAGCATTCGGACCATATCCCTCTAAACCCTTCCTATTCATGACCCCATCCAGATGCCTTTTAAATATTGTAATTGTACCAGCCTCCACCACTTCCTCTGGCAGGTCATTCCATACATCACCCTCTGCATGAAAATGTGAAAACACTGTAAAACAAAGTTTCAACCTGTTTTCTGCCCCCATCCATTCCAGAGATTCAAATCCAGAGAAAGGACATCTCTCAAGTTCATTTCTAATTAATTGACTCTTCTGATTGTTTATTTGTTATGAATTGTGGAGGCAATTCAATTAATCTTTTGCAAAACCCCCAACATAAACTCTTCCATAACTCTGAGAGCCTATGCTTTCTCAGGTCTAATTACCTACAGATTTCTAATCAAACTCTCCTAGTTTAGAAGTTTCACAATCTAAACTTTTCGACTGAGGTGACTGTGTTTTCCCTGAACTGTTCTCTATTCCTAGAAAGAAAACTAAATTTGCTTCTGAACCCTGTCAGGTCTCCTTTGCACTGCCATAAATAACTTTCAATCTCTCGATTTTGTAAATTAAAATCAACTCTTGATTGTTCTGAACTGAAAACAAGCTTCTGATCTACAGTGTTTACTGCGTCTGTTGTAAACTCATAGTATAAACATCTTATTCTGTTAACATGCCAAGGATTCGCAATCACTTTTCTCTGGCACATACTGGATTAGGTCACTGTTATGGATGGTCTCTCTAATCTTCTTTTTAAAAACTCTTCTTAAAAGTAACCAACACCCATATACCACTATTTTGAAATCCCACATCTAATTTGATTTGCTTTATTATTGTCACATGTACCTAGGTACAATAAAAAGTTTTGTTTTGTGTGCAGTATAGGCAGATCATTACATACAAAGATTATAGGGTGATTGAACACAGCCCAGAATACAAAGTTACTGCTGCAAGGAAGGTGTACAAAAGCAAGATGAACATTAGATCTGAAATTTTAGAGGTCCATTCAGAAGTCTAGTAACAGTGGGGAAGAAGCTGTTCTTGAATCTGTTGGTATGCGTGTTTAAGCTTTTGTATCTTCTGCTGGTTGGAAGAGATTATAACAGTGGGAAGGGTCTTCTATGATGTTGGCAGCCTTTCCAATGCAGCAAGTATAGATGGAGTCAATGGATGGAAGGTTGGCTTGCAAATGGACTGGGCTGTGTTCAAACTTTCTGTAGTTTCTTACAGTCCTGGGCAGAGCACATATCTTTCATCACATTGAATAGGATAAAGATACAGGTCCACATTGTACATGACTTGGAATAAACATGTGTGATTGCTTGTAGAGCAACTAAACATTTTGCTTTTGGTGGGGCATTTACAGAAATCCTTTCTGGAGATTGCCATGTAAGCGAAAGATAAAAGGAAGCACTTCACTTAGTTAATAAGTACTGAAACTTCAGCAACAACCCCACAACTCTTACTCAAAGAACCCTAAGTGTGAGTCATCTTGTGCAAAATAGTAAGAGTGAATCAGCTGCCTAGTTTACATTGCTCCGCGCTTCTATTTTCGGGTAAACAGAACTGATTTGGTGTCACTTATTTTGTACCAGAGTATGAAGTCAAAATTGCCCATAAAAGTCTTTGTGAGGCTGTGGAAAGTGTCCGTACGACTGCAACATCTTGATACACTTAAATAAACAATGACAACACCAACTCAAAACATAATGTGAGGAATAGCAGAGTTCCTTCTCATAGGCCCAAGATGTTGCTGTTTTGTGCTCCCTTGGGTTTTCTAAAGACCGTTTTTTGTGGGTTTGAGGTCAATGCTGTATATTTGTCCATGGCATTCAGATTAGCATTCTCTTCTCTGAAGGAAACCACATACAGCAGGATCCTTTAAACTTGTCTTTCCATGACTCACCAAGAATGTGGGCCACATAACTGGCACCACAGATAATAACAATGCATTCAACAAGGCGAGTGCTAAACAGATAGTTTCTACTGTTCACGTTTTTGTACAGATGTCAAAAAAATCATATCAGGTATTGGACAGGTTCCACTTTCCAAACTCAGAAAAGCTGTACTGCTAGGAGTTTTCCTTCCATACAGAATTGCTTTCGTAAATGATGTGTGCAGATTAGCATCTTAAAAATAAATTAATTCTTTGTTGCACTGGCAACAGTTTTTCAACAAGTGAGAATTCCACCTGCTGCTTATTTGGGTCCCTTAACTGGTTAAGATGCCAGTCTTAGCTCAATTGTAGCATCATCACCAGTTATTCCAAAGGTTGTGTGTCTAAGTCCCGTTACAAAACTTTAAGATTGTAAACAAGCCATCTCCAAAATGTACAACCACTATGACCTAAAAAGATAAAGACAGAAGGTATTGGGCATACCACCCTTTTCAAGCTCCTGTCAAATTCATGCACCATGTTGGCTTGGGACTATATTGTTGTTGTTGCGTCAAAATTCTGCAATCCCCTAACTGACTGCACTGTACATGTTATTCTTACACTACACAGCCTTGGCAGTTCAAGAAGGCAGCTCACTTCCACCTTCCCAAGGCAACTAAGGGTGAGCAAAACATGCTGGCATGGCCACCAACATTCCATGAACAAGCATAACAAAAATCTCGAGGAATATTTCTAACCAGAGGTAGCAACTCAATACTGTTGTCTGAATTTTCCATCTTTTGGCATCAATTTTAATGGATGGAAAGAAAATCCATTTTGCTTGCAATTTCCTGAAATGTACTGCCAGGGTGTGAGGCTCCCATTGTAAGTGCTAACCCAAATACTTAGACCTATATTTTTATAGCCCTATCTCAGACCTGCACACAATTTAAATGGAGGTGAAACCCCTGGAATTGTCTTTATAATCTCAATGTGCGTAAGATTTGTGTGTCTCTTTTGGTAATGCTTTGGCGTTGTGGCAGAGGACAATTAAGAAGGGCCTTGTCTCTTCTCACTACAGTCTGTTACAATCCCTTTTAAGACCACTAACTTCTAAATAAAGATTTTAATGCCCAGTGAACATCTTAAAGGAACTAAATTGCAAGAAACAAAAGTAATGCTTAACTTTTTAACTTTAATTTCTCTTGCTACTTTGTATCCAAGTTTTTTTGTACCGAGATACCTTGATACCAAAGATTGCGCCATGTGTGATGACATTATACACTTTTCACTTTACTCCCGTACATCTGTACTTGAGTACAAGTGACCATAAAAGTATAAATAATAATAAAAAGTTGAAATTGAAAATGCGGAACTTTAATTTATTTGTATCTTCTACTGTCTTTTTCTGGTAAGTAGCATACAAGACCAGCCTTGGAGAAGCAGGACATTTTATTATACATTTAAGTTGAGCTCACACAGTGCAACTGAGATGCTGAAATCCATTACCGAATCTACTACAGCGGAGTGACGGCTCCGCAAGTTAACTACTTTTTATTGTTCTACTTCTGGGCAAGGGAGAAGCAGAAGAATTCCCTCAGTTCATCAAGGATGGTTCTTGCCTCCCATCTGCTGATTGCAGACGTATTGTTGTAAAGAATAACATACCGATCTACACACCCTCCCCACCCTCCGTTCTACTAATCCAAATCCTTTTCCCCGCATGCTTGCTAGAAACCATCCCCAAGATTCATCAGCAGTGATCTTTGTTGTTGGTCCTCACACCCATTACCCACCAACTTACAGAAGTAAACTCATCTTGCCAGAAGACCCCCTCAAGGTAGTTCTTGAATAAAACAACAGTTGTGATTTCCAATCAAGTATTGTGATTTGTGACAAATGGCAGATAATGAGAGAAATATTCTGCAAATTCCAGGATTGTTTGTTTCTATAGGATGTGAAATTCCAGCTGTTTCATTTTTCTGTCTAACTTTGCCTCATCAATAAACTCATTAGCTACTACCCAGTGAAGTTATATCAGTCATCTCAATACTGCATGCTGGTTGTTTCTAACCAAGAGTTCTTTTTCTTCCAGTTGGTAACTATCTTTCCTTCTGACTCCTTCCCATGAAAGTTGTATGACCAGCAACATATCGGGTCACGGTATGGTTGAATTTAGAATAAGTGGTCACAGTATGGTTGAATTTAGAATACAGATGGAGAGTGTGAAGATAAAATCCAATACCAGGGTCCTGTGCTTGAACAAGGGGGACTACAATAGGATGAGGGAGGACTTGGCTAAAGTTGACTGGGAACAAAGATTTAATGGTGGGACAGTTGACGAGCAGTGGAGGACTTTCAAAGCAATTTTTCAAAGTGCTCAGCAGAAGTATATTCCAGTGAAAAGGAAGGACTGTAAGAAAAGGGGTAATCTGCCATAGGTGTCTAAGGAAATAAGGGAGGCTATCAAATTGAAGCAGAAGGCATACAAAGTGGCCAAAAACAGCATGAAACCAGAAGATTGGGAAAACTTTAAAGGTCAACAGAAAGCCACAAAAAGAGCTATAAAGAAAAGTAAGAAAGAACATGAGAAAAAACTAGCACAGAATATAAAGACAGATAGCAAAAGTTTCTATAAATATATAAAATGAAAAAGAGTGGCTAAAGTAAACGTTGGCCCTTTACAGGATGAGAAGGGGAATTTAGTTATGGGATATGATGAAATGGCCGAGGCATTGAACAGGTATTTTGTATTGGTCTTCACATTGGGAGACACTAATAACATGCCAGTAATTGACAAAGAGACGAAGGTAGGTGAGGACCTGGAAACAATCATTATGACGGAAGAGGTAGTGTTGGGCAAGCTAATGGAGCTAAGGATTGATAAGTCTCCTGGCCCTGATGGAATGCATCCCAGAGTACTAAAAGAGATGGCGGGAGAAATAGCAGGTGCACTGGCGGTAATTTTCCAAAATTCACTGGACTCTGGGGCAGTCCCAGCAGATTGGAAAACAGCAAATGTGACGCCACTGTTTAAAAAGGGAGGTAGACAAAAGATGAGGAATTATAGACCGGTTAGCTTAACCTCTGTAGTGGGGAAGTTGCTTGAGTCTATTATCAAGGAAGAAATAGCAAGGCATCTCGATAGAAATTGTCCCGTTGGGCAGACGCAGCATGGGTTCACGAAGAGCTGGTCATGCTTGACAAATCTTTTGGAATTCTATGAAGACATTACGAGCAAGGTGGACAATGGGGACCCAGTGGATGTGGTGTACCTGGATTTCCAAAAGGCCTTCAACAAGGTGCCACACAAGAGGCTGCTGCATAAGATAAGGATGCATGGCATTAGGGGTAAAGTATTAGCATGGATAGAGGATTGGTTGACTAACAGGAAGCAAAGAGTGGGGATAAATGAGTGCTATTCTGGCTGGCAATCAGTGCCTAGTGGTGTGCCTCAGGGATCCGTGTTGGGACTGCTACTATTTACAATTTATATAGATGATTTGGAGTTGGGGGCCACGTGTAGGGTGTCAAAGTTTGCAGATGACACTAAGATGAGTGGCAGAGCAAAGTGTGCAGGGGACTGTGAAACTTTGCAGAGGAACATAGATACATTGAGTGAGTGGGCAAAGGTCTGGCAGATGGAATACAATGTAAATAAATGTGAAGTCATACATTTTGGTAGGAGTAATAGTAAAAAGGATTATTACTTGAATGGTAAAAAGTTGCAGCATGTCTCTATGCAGAGGGACCTGGGTGTCCTTGTGCATGAATTACAGAAGGTTGGTCTGTGGGTACAACAAGTAATTAGGAAGGCAAATGGAATTTTGTCCTTCATTGCTGAAGGGATTGAGTTTAAAAGCAGAGAGGTTATGTTGCAGCTGTACAAGGTGCTGGTGGGGCCACACCTGGAGTACAGTGTGCAGTTTTGGTCTCCTTACTTGAGAAAGGATGTACTGGCACTGGAGGGGGTGCAGAGGAGGTTCACTAGGTTGATTCCGGAGTTGAGGGGGTTGGCTTATGAGGAGAGACTGAGTAGGGTGGGATTATATTCATTGGAATTCAGAAGATTGAGGGGGGATCTTATAGAAACATATAAAATTATGAAGGGAATAGATAAGATAGAAGTAGAGAGGATGTTTCCACTGGCAGGTGAAGCTAGGACAAGAGGGCATAGCCTCAAGATTAGAGGGAGCAGATTTAGGACTGAATTGAGGAGGAACTTCTTCACCCAGAGGGTTGTTAATCTATGGAATTTCTTGCCCAGTGAAGTAGTTGACACTACTTCTGTAAACGTTTTTAAAGCTAAGGTAGATTTTTTTTGAACAATAAAGGAATTAAGGGATACGGTGAGAGCGCGGGTAAGTGGATCTGAGTCCATGAAAAGATCAGCCATGATCTTATTGAACGGTGGAGCAGGCTCGAAGGGCCGGACGGCCTACTCCTGCTCCTAGTTCTTACGTTCTTATGAATGGCCAAACTTTGTGTGTGAAATCAGACCACAAGCTACTAGACTGTGTTAGGAATTGCAACAATGCTTAGCACTGTCTCACTTAGCATATACACACTTATCTTCTGACAGCAGTTACAGGCTGATAATCAAGAGTGGAAGTCTAGTTGATTCCCTTTCAACTATCCAACCCAGGAAACCGAAGTATATCTTAACAGACATGCTTACAATATCATCACTGCATCAAAGCATTTGACCTGAGGGTATAAAGGTCTTATAAACAATCTTATCTTGGATCATGAGAAGACTAGAAGCATGCAACTTTAGCTTACTAGCTTAATACTTGCTCAAGTATTTGCATGCCTGAAGAATATAGTGTTTATCCTACAGTTGTCATAAATGTCCACTGAATTATTCAATACCACAATATTACAGGAGATAACATATGCCAGCCATATTGTATTAAGCAGTCTGTTGAAGGCAAACCCACCACAGTAGCAGCTATTGTCATGTGTAAAACACTCCACTATCTTGGTGACAGGTATTTTGAAAACTAATTGAAGAACAACTGGACTACAGCTTTGCACAACAAAGAAGCTGGGTTAAAAAGTAAGTTTCTAACCATTCAGCAGCATGAGTTTCTGGGAGTACAGGCAATTACGCAGATCTGTAGATACAGCATTAACCACCAAGAAAACAGAGCTGATTTCTTTTTAACTAGGATGTAAGTTATTTCGAGGTAAAAGAAGTCTTTAAGTTTGCCTTAACTACATAGAAAAAGCTGGCTGCAGTGAAGTATTGAGTTGGAACACAAAGCCAGTGCAGTGCAGGTCAGAAAGGCCAGAAGGCAAGAATTTCGGCTCCTGACAGGTGATACATAAGTAACTGTCTCTCATAGCAACAGCTGTAAATGCTTTGTTTTTAAGGAAGGAGTAGTTTTAAGTTTACACTGACATGGCTTAAGGTGGTACAGTACAATTTTTTTAAGGTGGAATGATGGGTAACAGAAGCCTTATTATGACTTGGCCATCCAGTGACACCCCTACTAAATTACAACTGTTCAAACAACATACGGAATTATATTTTACAGATCATGCGGTGGATGATCCCGAGAAAACAGCTCTCAAAATGTTAAAGTCATTGCCTCATACAGCACGGAAACTGACCCTTCAGCCCAATTTGTCTATGCCAACCAGGTTTCCAGAACTAACCTAGTCCTACTTGCCTGTGTTTGGCCCATATCCCTCTAAACCTTTCCAATTCACGTATCTGTCCGGATGTTTTTTAAATGTTGTAATTATACCTGCATCCACCACTTCCTCTGGCAGTTCGTACCAAATAAGAACCACCTTCTGTGTGAAAGGTCCCTTTTTAATCTTTTCTCCCCTCATCTAAAATCTATGTCCTCTAGTTTTAAAATCCCCTACCCCAGGGAAAAGACCTTGGCTATTCACCTTATTAATGCCTCTCATGACTTTGTAAACCTTTATAAGGTTACCCCTTAACCTGCTATGCTGCAGGGAAAAAAGTCCCAGTTTATCCAGCCTCTCCTTATAACTCAAACCTTCCATTCCCTGTAACATCCTTGTAAATCTTTTAACATCCTTCCTGTAGCTCCACCCACCACAACCCAAAATCACTGTGTCATGTCCTTCCACCCTGCTGGCTCAGACAGCTTTCTCCCTCCCCACTGCTGGGCAGGATTAGTCGGGGGAGACGGAGGGTACTTGCTTGTTACTGGTAAGGAGAGATTTCAAAGAAATAACACATCCAAGCTTTCTATTGACGATCAGAAAGATCCAGAAAAGATTTGTACTGTTCTTGAAGACCAGGAAAGTTAAGAATTAACTTCAGAATTAAAAAATCCAATTCATTCCATATAGGCAGCATTCCGACAGGACTACTGACCAGTTTGTCCAAAGATGCTGCAGAAAAGTGCATGTTTGACTTTTCTGAAGAGGAACTCTGAGAGGCTTATTGAGTTGGTCACAGGCTCTAAGTTAATTAAAATTAATGAAGGCTCTTTTGGGCAGGAGAAAGGGGCCATGGAATTGTACATTACTTTTGGATGAACACAAGTATGAAGCCATAATGGCTGGCCAACAATAATTGGATGATTTAGGTACAGCCAATGCTCTTGCTACAGTCAGCCAAACTAACAAAATCTGTAACAGATGCAGTTTGTTACACATACCTAAAGGCTGTCCAGTTTTTATAGGTAATGTACAGTGTTAGAAATACATTTTAACACTTAAAGAACAATCTGGTTAATAGTGAAAGATTTTTGACCTTTTGGATATTATTTGAATTAAGAAAGGTTTTCCTATGTGATTCCTCAGAAAGTGAAGTCAACAGTTTAATGTGTGCAGCAAGCCACCTACTTTTTACAGGAAGTCAAATGACCTTGGAGAAAATGGCTAAGCAGAGCTCTCAAGGAGAAAAGGGATGGGATTTATTGTCTTAATGACTGAGAATCCTGGCTTTGAAAGGATAAGGGCCTCTATTGTAGTAATTACTTTGCAACCCTCGCTGGATTTACTTTCTGTTCTACAGATCCAGAAGTCAATGTAAAGAAGACACTGCTGATGCTATGAGATTCCTTCCTGAAATCCTGTTCTCAGTAGCC
This sequence comes from Ginglymostoma cirratum, assembly GCA_024137785.1. Classification (NCBI taxonomy): domain Eukaryota; kingdom Metazoa; phylum Chordata; class Chondrichthyes; order Orectolobiformes; family Ginglymostomatidae; genus Ginglymostoma; species Ginglymostoma cirratum. The sequence continues at coordinate 6,553,171 of JAHRHZ010000030.1, read as the reverse complement.
ATCCCTGGGAACTAGACAGCGTTTCTAAATACCGGTGTTTCAATGTTTCTGAACTAAAGACTCAAGTTTAAATCGGTTAGAAACAGAACTAGACATCTAGCATCAATTTACAGCTGTCAGCAATGTGGTTTCATCAACAGGAAAATATTGCCACAAGAAGTCACCACATTCTATCCTTTGTTTCTAGACTCTTGGCTCTTTTACCTTTGTTTAAAAGCCATCATCTCTGCAGAGATTTATTTTGTTTGGAAATTATTTGGAAATAAGGCGATACAGTTTTAATTCTGATCATAGCTCAGATGTTAACCAGAGTTTGGCACTTGCTTTAAGAATACGTTTTGTTCATAATAAATGGATTGTTTTGGAGGTCAATAAAGAAGCCTGGTGAATGGTTCTTTCATTTATGAGACTAGTATTAAAGAGAAGCAATTGACTATCTTAGTAAATGAACCAACACGTTCATACTAATGGTGTGAGTGTTGGAGTGGTGGGATTAATCATGAGTGTATTCCACTTGTGGTTGTAATATTGTTTGGAGACTTGGAGCGTGTGATCTTCGATATAAGCAATATGACATTGAAGACTGAATACTATAAATCGGTAAAACATAAAAGAACAGATATCAGGTTTCTCTTAATACAAAACCAAATTAGCAGTGGAAGCAACTGAAACTTTCTTACAAATGGAGCAAGTACCCCTGACTGGTTTAAAAGATTTAACTAAGGCGAAGCTTGTGGACTTGGCAAAGGAGTTAAAAATGGAGTTGCAAAAACCTGCTCTACCAAAATTTAATTCGAGAAGGTAGCAAAACAAATCAGTGGCCAAAGACAAACTGAGCAGTTTGACAGGAAAATCAGATGACATTAATGCATCATTTTCAGAATAGATTTCTATCAATTGTGACACAGTGGAGGTGGGGGGGAGGTATTCTAGGAGAGTATAAATTAGTTCTTGAGGCATACTGACCAAAGTTTTGAAACATTAGAAAACAACCTGGACAAGCCTAAAATGAATATGGAGGGTAAAGCAAAGGAATTTTACCGTTGGACATGGAAATTAGTGTAAATACCAAATAACAAGCACTCAAGAAAATAATTCACCTGGGAAAATTTTAAAATTTTAAATTAAGAATAAGTTAGGAATGCCTCAAGTATTCTGAGAATTCTCACACCAGGAAGGAAGGTGCTGAGAGCAGATGTGAAAATCAAAGGCCTGAGTGTCTCCATTGTAATCAAGTGGAATACTTTTGTTCAGAATCTTGGAAGTTGATGGGAAACCCATGGGATTGGCTGGCATTTGTAAGAGTGATTCTGAGAAAGGAGCTTAGTATGAAAGCACATGTATCAAAATGTAGTTTTAAATACCAATATGGGACATAAGGTAGACACTACTGTCATTGCAAAAAGGGTGAATAAAGTAGATAAGAGATATATGAAGGATTTATGTCAAGAGGAAAAGTAATCTTTTAGTCCTCAAATAATACATATAAACTCACAACTATATGAAAGACAAAGTTTTAATAAAATGAATCAGTGAACAGTATATACTTGTTCCTTTGTACGGAGACTGGTTAGAATGCAATTTAATGGCCAGACAATGGCAGTGGGGGTTGTTCACAAATTGCCCTTAAATGTGATGGATTTACCCTAACTACTAATCTGGGAAGAGAAAAAGTTAAATCTTTGCCTATAATTACATGGAGTCCAAGTGAAGTTAAAGAGATGGAACAGTTACAAGTACATTTTCCAGGAATTTATGCTTTCATTATGGTGACCAGAGCAATGCTTAAATGAAGTCCATCATCAGGGTCAAAGTGACACCACAAGCAGATATTAGGGTAGACTAAACTTTGTTTAAATCAAATTCAAGTTAGATGTTTAGTGAGAGATAGTAAGAACTGCCGATGCTGGAGCCAGAGATAATACAATGTGGAGCTGGAGAAACACAGCAGGCCAGGCAGCATCAGAGGAAGAGCAGGACTTTCCTGCTCCTCCTCTGATGCTGCCTGGCCTGCTGTGTTCCTCCAGCTCCATTAAATGTTCAGTGAGTCTTCTTTAATTGAGGTTCAGAAAGCAGATCTGGAATTAAGCAAATTAGTACAATTAGCCCACACGGAAGATGAGGCTGATGGATTTCCAGGGTGATATTGTACTAAAGATGAAATTCTGACGAGAAAGTAGAGACAACCACACTGACCTGCAGTCTATTGTTCATCTAGTATTGTCCAGATATCGTAAAGAGATATAACCGATACACATGAAATTCCTTGGCAGGACATGTAGGAATATGATGAACAGGCATTTTTATTGCTCTGGTCTTCATATGGACATACTACAATTCTGTAAAACATGTCACACCTGCCAAGTAGTGGGAAAGCCCTAACACACAATCAAACCAGAATCTTTAATACCCATAATAGTTTTTGAGGAACCATTCAGGAGGGTGTTTGTAGACGAAAGCAAAGCACCAGTATATCCGTACTATTAGGGATATGACAATTTAGTTCCTACAGACTATTCCTTTGAGGACAATTACACCTAAGATATTGGTGGAAAAATTAACTCAGCTTTTTAGTCGTTATGGAATAACTGTAGAAATACAGTTGGACCAAGATTCCAACCTTGCTTCCATAATTTTTCAAAACATAAATGCATAACTTGCATGTAAAACAGTTGAAGTCTACACATATCATTCACAAACATAGAAAGTTTTAAAGAGATAACATCAGACTCTCAAGTCAATGATTAAAGCATATTATCACAATTTTTCTTTTACAAAGGTGTGGATTTCCTGCTATTTTCTACAACAAATTTGCTAAATGAATCTACCAAGTCAAGTGCATTTGAATTAAATAATAATCATGGGATAAGAGGTCTGTTAAAATTGATCACAGAAAGGTTTTTAGGACACGAAGATGAATCCTTTATGTTAGTCTACGGATCCATGTTTCTGCAGCAGTCCTCAGGAGCCTGCAAATTACCATGACAGAGTTTCTAAATCCAAGTACATTATGGTACTACTATGGAAGGAATCCTGAGGGACAGGATTTACGTATATTTAGAAAGGCAAGGACTGATTAGGGTTAGTTAACAATAGCTTTTCCTTACCATCTTTCTTAAATAGTGGCACCATGTTAGCCAACCTCCAGTCTTCCAGCATCTCACCTGTGGCTATTGATGGTAAAAAATCTCTTCCCTAGCTTCCCACAAGAGTTCTAGGATACACCTGATCAGATCCCAGAGATTTATCCACCTTTGCACGTTTTGAGGTGTTCAGCACCTCCCCCTCTGTAATATGGACATTGTTTCAAGATGTCGCTATTTATTTCTCCATCTTCCATATCTTTCTCCACTCATTTAGTATTTCCCACATCTCCTGAGGTTCCACACGTAAGTGGCCTTGCTAATCTTTTAAGAGGCCCTTTTTTCTCCCTAGTTGCCCTTTTGTCCTTAATGTATTTGTACAATGATAAGGTACTGGGGAGAGTGCAGGTTCATAGTTCCTTGAAAGTGGAGTTGCAGATAGATAGGGTAGTGAAGAAGACATTTGGTATGCTTGCCTTTATTGGGCAGTACCTGGACTATAGGAGTTGGGAGGTCATGTTGCGGCTGTACAGGACACTGGTTTGGCCACTTTTGGAGTACTGAGTGCAATTCTGGTCTCCCTCCTATAGGAAAGATGTTATGAAACTAGAAAGGGTTCAGAAAATATTTACGAGGATGTTGCCAGGGTTGGAAAGTTTGAGCTATTGGTAGAGGCTGAATAGGTTGAGGCTATTTTCCCTGGAGCATCAGAGGCTGAGGGGTGACCTTATAAAGGTTTATAAAATTATGAGGGGCATGGATAGGGTAAATAGACAAGGTCTTTTCCCCGGAGTGGGGGAGTCGAAAACTCGAGGGCATAGATTTAAGCTGAGAGGGGAAAGATATAAAAGGGAGCTAAGGGGCAACTTTTTCATGCAGAGGTTGGCGTGTATATGAAATGAGCTGCCAGAGAAAGTGGTGGAGGCTGGCACGATTACACGTTTAAAAGACATCTGGATGGGTAGATGAATAGGAAGGGTTTGGAGGGATATAGGCCAAATGCTGGCAAATGGTACTAGATTTATATAGGTCGGCATGGATAAGTTGGATCAAAGGGTCTGTTTCTGTGCTGTATATCTCTAAGTATTTCTGTCAACCTGGTAAAATCAGAAAAGCTGGACTGTGGCCACGTTCTGCAGATTTACTCCAAGCTGATTGGAATCAGAAAGATTGAATCACCAACCTACGGCTGTTAGCACTTCAACAACAAGGAAAACTGGATGCAAGAAGTCATAACACTCTATTCTTATTTTCCAGACCTTTGGCCTGCTGTGGTTGCTTTTCCCTTTGGCTGTGAATCATGTAAACGCCACAAGGTGTGCATATGCACAACTAGGTCAAAAAACCAAGAGACACCTTTCCCATGACAAAAAGAATAGGGATTTAGATGTCTGTATTCCTGTAAGAATCACGATCATGATATTAGCACTGTACAATAGCATGTGACAGAAGATATAATGATTTAATTTTCCATTTTACATCAGATCGTTGGCAACATGGCACTCTATTGGAAGCATACCGATCTGTTGTAACTTAAATGTTTTTTATAAATGTCTTGGATTCTTCAATACCACGATTTCCACAGCCAGTTTCTCATATTACAGAACTTAACACAAGCTTCACCATTACCCTGTTTGAGGCAAACTCACAACACAGTTAAAATCTATTATTGCCTTAACTGATAACATGGGTGGAGGGTGATACATATGGCATCTGAATTCAAGGTATGTGGGGAACAGAAGGCTAACTCACAACAGTGTGTGACAGATGTTGGTCACTTCTAATTTTATGAAGCCTAGTTTTATTTTTAGGTATTCTCAGCTGCCATCTTTAACTCAGAAATCTTGCCCATTCAATATTCTTCAGCAGTTCTCTCAGTCACCAACAAAGCTAAATGTATTAATTTTTTTAAAGTAATGAATGCTGGACCGTGGATCCAAAGGAACAGGAGTTTGAGGAGATGTTACCAGGAAGGCAAACAGCCATAGGTATATGTGCTGAGCTGCCTGTAGAGATACAACAGGAGAAAGTAGCTCACCTCAAATAATGTAGATAAAGTCCCAGATGTAGCTCCAGGCCTGTTTTGAACTGTTCTGTTCAGAATTGTAGGCAAGTCTAATTTCCCCCTCAACAAATTAAACCTGGTGCCTTCAAAGCTAGTTCCTTGTTGAATTTATTCGGGAATGTAGGCAGCTCTGACATGATCATATTTATTGTTTATCTTTCCCATGGTGATTACAAGTGGAGGTTTCAAGGATGTGGACACATTCTAGTCTGTATAAATCAGATCCACAATGGACAATGTATTTCAGGAACTAAACCTTTGGAGAAGTTTATATACTACTTTGTTGAATCCCAACCATCTCATTCACAAAACACTGCACAGATGTGACATTTTATTGCTCAGATTGTTCATTTGGACAGAAATGTCATATGGAGTTTGTTTAAAAGAAACTATAGTTTTGGAACATGTTGAAATCTGAAACTCAGAGGAAAGCAATTTTGCAGATGTTCATTTTGGGAATTTGGTGTTCTTTAAAGAATGTGGATTATTAATGCCATTCATCAATTTCTTATGGTCTCTTTTATGTAGAAGGTGATAGCTCAAAAAGGTTCATTTGATTACTCTTGCTGCCAGCATTAGTGTCTCATCATCTACAACCTTAATGAATATAAAGGCTACCAAAATAATAACCTCATTCCTTCGGTCAAGCCTAATTTTTATATTTCTACCGCACAGTGTGATTGTATTAACTAATAGACTGTTTAACGGCGATGTTTATGGACTGATTTTTTTTTATAAGCTATATAATCATGTTCCACGCAGTGAGTCAGTTAAAACCAGTGCAGTCCATGCACTGAGTTATTTATTTCATTCAAAATAAACAGAAGCTCTATGTATTAAGATGAACAACTGTCAAGTAGAAAACTGCTTGGAAAACAAACACTCCTTTGTCTCCAAGTTGAAGACTACGTGACATGTTGCTTATTCCAGTTTTGGGGTGCTGCTTGACAACAAAAATACACAGTTATATTCAATCCCATCCTTAAACAGCATTAAAATATCGTTATCCTTCACAGATGAAATTTGTCCTGGAAAAGATATTAAATAGTGTGCTTCATCACTGCAGAACCAATGGGAGCAATTAACACTGGTGATATAAACCATACAATGTGTGTCCTGTTGGGAACATAGAGAAACCATTGTAAAAATCATAAGAGTGCACACTCTGTATGACCAATTTTTATGAATAATGAGGGGATGCAGACACTCCCACTTAAGAAGGACAGTCAGGAAGCTCTGTCAGGCAAAAGGGATAATGAGAGGACTCCCTCTGGTAAGGACAGTAAACAGGCTCCCCTTCAGGTAGGTACTAGTTCTCTAAGGAAGGAAACCTGCTAACCTTAGCTGGTCTTGCCTATATGTAACTCCAGACCCACAGCAATGATAATTCTGGACACACTACCAGTTTCGACCTAGACACTAGAAACAACAAAAGTAATACAGCCATGTTGATCGTACAAAGAGCTCCTTACCAAGAACAGAGGAGTTGTGCCGAAATTGGGAGAGCTATCTCACTGCTAAGCCAAGCACCAGCCTGCCACTCAGTGAATCAGACCTACTGACAATGTCCTACCATTATCAGCCCTGTGAATGTCTTGTCCCACCAGCAGACCAAACTCACCTGAGGTGCTGGAAGAGCGGTATCCGCACAAAGTTACTTGTTACAAATGCATCTGTTCATGATTGTGTGGAGCCCAGGTCAGGGGCAGGGATGGGCACTAGGCTCAGTTGGACTGGGGCCCAGTGTTGGAGACAGGACTAGCACCGGGGTCTGTAGTTTCTGTTTCTTGTCCCTGCACAAAACCCTATGTAAGCAGTAACATATACAATCCTTTAGCCCACTGTCATGCTAAGTCAGTCATGTCAGATTATGAACTTTTCGTCTATACTTTTGTAAAATTGATCACAGCCAAACTGTTAAGTTGGCTGCTGCAAATCATTTGATTATTGGCATTTGGACTGCAGACAGTATCAAGTCTCCATCAAATGCCTAATTAACATGGACATTGGTGAAGGTACCTCTCAGCTATTTGTGGAATTCACACACCTCATTGTTTAAGAAGGACTCAACACTGAAGGCCACAAGGGTTTCCAGTTTGCCCCTTTCACTGGGCAAAAAGGAAGATTGAAAACTCAATTTGTGACCTATGAATGAATGGTCACTGTCAATTTCCCAATGTATCATAATGGTCTCCCTATTCTGACTTAGCCTCAAAAGTGTTAACCCACAACACAGAATTAACAAGAACACAACACCTTACTTGAAAAAGACCTTGAAACTGTTAAAAGCTACGTGAAGAAATAGCATTCTCTTTTCTCTGTTCAGAAGATCAGCTTAGAGCTGTTTGCAGGCAAATCCATTGGATCAACCAGAACCATTTGTCATCAGTGAATCTGTGAATCTGAAATGAGTTGCAAAGTCACCACGCAGCTAAAATACTTAACCTTTTCCAGTTTCAAAGTTCACCTGAGAACTAATCTCCTAGATACTTGAATACAAGAAATTCCACAACCTGCTGTGCATTCTCTGCTTTACAAGACTCCCGCTTCAACTTTAAATCACCAAATCTATTCAAAAAACCATAGGCCTGCCTTAGGAGACAGTGCAATCATAAATCAGAGCATGCATGAGACTAAGCGTGTGTTAATTTGGGTTGTGTGAGAGAATAAATAGGATGCTTTATGTTAAACTTAAAACAATCCACTGAATTTAATGAAATAATTGAATTTATTTAATTGAAATGTGCTCTAAAGGGTAAGAAAACATATACACAATTTTTCCATACAAAACATTCTGATTATAGACAGTAAGAAAACACATACTTTTTGTTGGTGACATGTATAAAGAAATAGCCAGTAATTTGAGCTAAAATCACAATGAAGGCTAAATTAGACTGCATAAAACCAGACACAGGAATCATGATGTGTGATTAACCCATATCCATCAAGAAGATGATGGTAATTTCACCAGACTAGTAATCCAGAGATTCAGGCTAATATCCCAGGGGGATGGGTTCAAATCCCATCATGGCAGTTGGTGGAATTTGAATTTAATTATCAAATCAGGATTTGAATGCCAGTTTCAGTGATGATGATTACCATAACAACTATCATAAAACTGACCGATGCTTTCACTGTTGGTGAAAGAAATCTGCCATACTTACCAAGCATAAACCACATGGGACTCCATACTCAAAGCAATGCAGTTGACTCCAATCTGCTCTCCAAAATGGTCAAGCAAGCAAGGATAGGCAACAAGTGTGCACACTGAATGAAAGAAAACACTACTTCTGCCTGATGTACCCTGTCCACTTGAATGGTTGCTGCATTCTGTCAGTGCAAGCTCACTGTTCTTTCCCACATGCTCAGCAAGGGGCCCACAACTGCTGGCCCTACTTAAGCAGTCCAAGTTAGCCTGCATCTCTTCAAAGGGAGATATGTTGTAGTGAGAACCGGTGCTGGCAGTCAGGCAGGAAGTGAATCTGATCTGACAAATTGAGGAACAACATAATATAGGAAAGTGTAGGCTCCAAGGTTCTCAAGCCCTGCACTTGAGGCCTCGTGGAAAAAGGCAGTGGAGGTAAATTGTCACATTGGCCTATGTCTGAGTCAAGTGCTGAGGATTTGCATGCTATGCTGCGAGCTGTTAATGAGCTCACACGACTGACCAACATCTTCAAATGCTGTATTCCACCAACTACACTACTAACAGATGAGCACACGGTCACCCTCCTAACCTTGCTCTCCCAACTCACCTATTTGTATTGGGACATTTCCTGACACACACACTACATATTACTGACCTAGGCTTTGGTGTGCAGGGAAAAATTTCAAAGTTTGTAGATGACACAAAACTTGCAAACACTGTAAACTGTGAGGAAGACAATGTGGAACTTCACAATAACGGACATTTGGAGAAATTTCAATGTGGAGAAGTGTGAAGTTATTCATTTTGGTAGGAAGAACATGCAGAGTCAACATAAATTAAAGGCAGGGAATGAGCAGAAGAATCTGTGTGTATATGTAATTAAAACAGTAAAGGTGACAGGACAGATAAAGAGAGTACTTCATAAAGCATTCGTCAGTATCGTGGGCTTTTTTACTAGAGGCATAGAGTAGGACTGTATGCTGAACATGCAGAAAAGCACGAGTTAGACCCCAGCTGGAGTATTTGTACAATTTTGGGTGTTACATTTTAGGAAGGCTGTGAATATTCTAGAGAAAGTGCAGAATAAGTTTTTCAAGAACGGTTTCAGGGATGAGAAACTTCAGTTATGAGGATGGGGCTGTTTTCCTTGAAGAAAAGACTAAAAGGAGATTTGATAGTGATTTTCAAAATCAGGAGTTGTCCGGACAAACTAGGTAGGGAGAAAATTTTCCTGCTAATAAAACGGTGCAGGACGAGAAGGTACTGATTTAGAATAATTTGCAAAAGAAGCAAATGGAAGAATTTTCACACAGCGAGTGGTTCGAGCGCGTTGCCTGGAGGTATAATGCAGGCAGTTCAATCTAGTCGCTTGATGATTAATTGGACAGAAACGATGTGAAGGGGTTTAGGGAAAAGGCAGACACTTGGCACTTAGTCATAATAGTCATTCGGAAAACCTCCTTCTGTACCGTTAACAATTTCCGTGAATCTGAGAAATTATTTTTGTTTTAAACACACCTTAACTATTTGCACCAGTACTTTTTTTTCCCCTTGGCATGAAATTTTCTCTTCTACCCACGCTCTAACAAAACAGAGATATCTCACGTAAGTATGCTTTCAATTTGCAAGTACGTCATTCCTGAAGCACGCCTTTTTTCTTTTTTAAAAAAAAGCACACATTTTCTAAATATGGTAGTGGTCATAACTTTATTTTCTCTTGGTGCAACAGACAGTAATGCAATTGAAACTTTCTCTTTTGTAAATTCACTCATGAAAATACAAAATCATATGTGTGTACAATATTTGTATAAATGAAGTTTACTACTGTTGTATATTTTATATCACATGATGAGATGACACACCAACTTACATGTATGACAGGAGTTTACTCACAGTACTTTAAAATGTTTGTTCCACGTTTATAACTGTAGTCCCTTGCAAATTCTCCAGCAAGTTTATCTATACCAAGGCTCAACTATTCAAGCACAATGAGCATCAATGGTAAGCAGACTCTCATAATCAAACACAGAACAATTGAACACTACAATACAACTCAGTTGCATAGCAATTGTGACAAATCTTCTCTTAGCCTGTACTTTTCTAGTCAAGTAACAAATGCAAAATAGTTTTGGACTTTTATGCAATGATCGTAACCATCCAACACCTGCCCAACTCTTTCCAGTTGCTACATTACGGGCAAAAACAAATTCAAATAGCAACAAGATTTTTTAAAGTAACTTTATTGATTATGCTCAACCAAAGGTATGGATTGGAATTAGAAATTTTTTTAAAATATCTAATGAGCAGCTATATAAAAGATTGAAACAGCAGATTCTAATCTGCAGACAAACTAGTGATTGCCAAATGGGGCAAGATAAAGTGTTGGCTGGGAGGGGGTGTGGTAAGTGAGCTGTGAAAAATATTTTGTTGTGTTGGGAACTTAACGTCATCCCACCCATTTCTGAGTTTCACACAAGCATGTTTCAAGGCAACTGTTAGGTCTGTGATATTGCATGTTCACACAAGAAATTAATTGTGGATTCAACTCAAGGTTCTGACTTGAACAGTCAGTGGATGAGGTTCCCAACTATATGGCATTCATTAGGTGGGAAGACAGTGCAGAGTTGCTTTCAATAAAACTGAAAGGCTAGGAAGTCTTAAAAGAGTGAAATTGCATAGCTGCTTTCCTATCTACGTGAAAGGTTTGTGCTCACAGGATGTGTACTGAGGGCATGGTCCCATTGTTTCATTGGTATTTTCCAAATTTTTAGAAGTTAGATCACCTGTTTGGGTGACTTTACTCAAATAAAAGCAAAATACTGTGGATGGAAATCTGAAACAAACATAGGAAGTGCTGGAGAAATGTAAGAGACCTGGTAACAGAGAGAGAAACAGAGCTGTTTTTTTCAAGCCTAACGTGACTCTTCTTCAGAACACAATATGCAGCTCACTAGCACTTTCTCAAGGGCAATAAATGCTGGCCCAGCCAGTGATGCCAACATCCCATGATTCTATTTTTTAAAAATGCAGCCACAGCAATGGTATCATCACGAGTAGGAGCACAAGAAGCTGCTTTGCCCACAATCATATGCTGCGTCATATACTCCCAACACTGGCAGAGGACCAGCTTCTCAATTTAACTGAACAAAGTACCTCAAGAGACTCAGGCTTATAGATGCTGTTGCTGGAACAAGTCCTCCTTTCAATTGGCTCATGTGGACAAGTATTGCCAGTGACCATCCGGATCACTGCAGCTCTGAATTTCTAACCTCTGGCTCCATCCCAGGAACTATTAGTGACATTTGCAACTGCCCACATGTATACCTCCCAGGGCTACTATTTTACATCCCTGTTTACACTGATGAGGACAGTCAGACACAGAGGAATCTCTCACATGCTGCAGTGGCTGGATCCTTACAGGTACAGGGAACAGTCAACTGACCATGTGTGACAATCAAGGCCCCTGAAAATCAACCCAGAATATTCTATCAATTGGAAGAGATTTACTTTCTCAATGTTCTGGTGTACGTGACCACTGGAACTTGCATCTCTGTGCAAGATAACCAGAAAGTTGCCATCAACCTCAAAGCTGCTATGATTTTATTCATTTTGTGACAATCCCTTCTCCCAAAAGTTTTTGCACCTCCAATCCTTGGAGACGAGGCCTAATCTCTGGGGTTTTGGTGTATGACCACTGTGAGAACACCAGTGTTGATACTGAGTAAATCAGTATTTTGAGTTGATACTGAGAAGGCCACAGAACAAGCCAATGGCTTCCCGATGCTATGGTTCAGGTGCCTGCACAGATCTGGAGTGCTCTTCAGCTTGCTTTTACTTTGCTGCACCCAGAATTTATGATTACACTACCACACAGCTTCACACACTCAGATTCACTGAATGCATGAGAATGGAAAGGGCTTCCTGGGCAGTTAGGTGAGTAGCATGGCATTAAGTAGCATGGCAAACACCACAGCCACATCTGGCTCCTCCTCCTCTTGAAGGTGTCAAATAGTTTGCAGCTTCCTGATCCTGCATTTCCATTCCTCAAAGTAGTGTAATTCAAGGAACATGAGCCCATGACCAGAATTCTGGAGACATCAGCCACATGTTTTCCCCAATCCAGTGCTAATCATTCCCACAATTAAAAATACAGCCTGCAAATTCACACCCCTTCCTTCTCTTCGTATCTGCTCATACCATTCTCCCTCTGTCCATCTAGAATTATGGACACAACAAAGTAGATGTCATGAGAATTCAAAGTTTAGAGAAAATTTTTGAAAAAAAAGACATATACATGTGCACGTACAAAGTTGTGGTCATAGCTGAACACACCCAAGTGAATCTCCTTATGTAACTAATAAGCCTTCCTGATCCACTTCCTACACAGTGCAGCTCTGTGGCTTCAATGTAGCTACAATCAATTTCCCTGGTCTGAGACAGAAATGTCCATAGCAGTTGTTCATTGGGTTTTGGAGTACATCAGGGTCCAGTCAAGGTTTGCCCACCTACATCTGCGCAAATGCCGGCTCAGTCAGAGGGAAAGGCATTCTAGCCTTTGTACATGGCAGGGGGTTAGATGGTTAGGAGCAGGACTGATAAGTGGGAGTGTCTTGAGGGCAGTATTGTGCCCTTTCTTTATGCTGTCTTTCAGTATTCACATGCACTTCTGAGCTAGCTATGAGGTAGAACTTGGTTGCTTTTCTCTGAACTGTCACAGGTGATGCTGTACTTTAATAGTAGTCAACAGCATGCAGGTGTGGATTAGCATCAACTCAGTAGCCTTTTGTGCCTGATTCATTGGGCAGTTGGTAGTGCTTTCCATGGAGGTAAACATCAGCTTAAATACCTGAGACATAATGGCATTCATGGTAGAGATGGACTCAGCTCCCACCTCTTCCTCCAAAGCTGTGTACAGCCTTTGGAGATGCTGACAGTAGTGTACACATTTCCCATGGCTGCGCCTCAAGGACCCTTCTTGTTCATGCAGTCATGGCCCAGTATCTATATCCACATGAGCAGAACTCAAAGATTCTTGCATCTTCCAACAGGAATTCCTACAGCTTTCCCTGTCTCAGTCAAATTCCCCTGTTTTCAGGTGATGTGCTCCTTAATGTGGCACATTCTAGCTATCACTCACTGGAGGAGCCACCAAACTGTGCATATCTGCTCTGGTGGAGGGTACACATGCACCGTGCAATGATGCATCCTCAAAGTGTTCACCATACTCTGAGGATTTCTTAACCTCCATCCGCTTGTACTCTTCTGACAGCCTTAGAAAATGTGTGGGAGATGAAAAGCATAAATTTGAACTAACATGAGAGAACAGTTCAAACTCTACATTGTGTTTATTATTACAGTTCAGTTAGTGATGGCAGCAATTCAGCACAAGTGCCTGTTATTTGCCAAGCATCTATGTTAACTAATGTTGTCTTCAGGCATACAGGAGACCCCCATCTCTTCATTGTCTACATTCATGGAATATTCCACCTTGCCGATCTGTAAAGCCAATTCCTCCTTCGTGGCCAATGTGGTTATGGCTGAATGGTCATCCCTAGTTCTCCGTGTTTCCCAGTAATTGCTTGCTTCTATCTCCTGCAATGAGAGAAAACAGTGAGTTATAAGTGTAAGAAGTGGACTGTTATGGAGAGTGGAATGGTAATATTTAGATTTGGTGACTGTGAGGGAGATATTAATGAGTGAGTGGTGGTGTTATCTGTTCAGATGGTGATGCAAGAAAGTGCTTGGAGACAATGTGTGAAGTTTCAATGTGTTTTGATTTGAGGACTGCTGTACAAGAGAATGTTACCTGAAAGTTGAATAATATCACACACCTCATTCCAGATGGTAGCATTCACTCCCATCCTTGTCTGTGCAAACCTACAATGTGGAGTACTGTCACGTTCCTCCAGAGAAGTCCAGGCAGTAGAACCATTGTTTCAGCATGCCAATGGTCTATGCTATCACATATAAATTGACAGCATGTCTGCCAGCATGGTGTACATGCATAGGATTGCACGTGTGTAGGATTGCACGTCAGATTCATTAGTCAAGTTGTTAGCAGGTAGCCGTTGTCACCTAGTAACCATCATTTGATTTGCTATGGTGGCTAAAATGCAACTGGCACTGTGGACTGCTGCAGAATAAAGGCATCATGACTGCAGCCAAAATGTCCAACATTGATCTACATGATTTGTTGTGTATGGTCATACACCAGTTGGATATTAAGGGAATGCAAACTCTCTCAGTTCTGGTATACAGCAGAGTTGATGTGATGTGCCTGCAAAAATGATGTGTCAGCATTAAATGACACAACATGGGAATACCAATAATCCCAGAAAAGCACTGTGATTGCTTGGGCTCCTTACCTCTGTGATGAAAGAAGGCAAAGTATCATAGAATCATAGAATCCTTACAGTGTGAAAGCAGGTCATTCGGCCCATTGTATCCACATCGACTCTCTGAAGGGTATCCCATACAGACCCTAGAATAAGCCAGAATCTTTCACTTGATCAGAAATGTTATCATGAAAGTCAAATCATTTACAGAAATAAAAACAGAGATGGTGGAGAAATTCAACAGGTCTGGCAGCGTCTATGGAGAGAGAAAAACAGAGTTATAGTTTCAAGTCCAACTACTTTTATTCAGATATTGATTGGCAAGCAACCTAATTTATGATTATTACTTTCATGTTCAAGTATCTCCATTGCCTTGCCCATCTCTTGAATCTCCTCCAGTCCTATATCTCAGCAGATCTCTGCATTCTTCCAACTCTGATCTTTTGTGACAAAAACAGAAATTGCAGGAAAAACTCAACATGTCTGGCAGCACCTGTGGAGAGAAATCAGAGTTAACGTTTCGAGTCCAGTGATCCCTCTTCAGAACCGATAGTAGCTAGGAAAAGGATGGTTTTTATACAGAAAATACGGTGGGGGAGAAGGTAGAGTAAGTGATAGGTGGAGATAGAGCCCGAAGAGAGAGAGAAAAACAGTTGGACAGACAAAGGAGAGGTTAAAAGTCAGTCTAGGTGAATGAATGGCTGCCACTGGGGACAATTAGTGGCTGACAATGGGCTCTTTGTGGTAGCAGCCCATGTAATGACAAGGCCTGGTGTGTGAGGCTGGTGGAAACCAAGAGGAAATGTGCTCAAGCCCTGAAATTGTTGAACTTGAAGAAGGCTGCAGAGTACTCAAGCGGAAAATGAAGTTTTGTTCTTCCAGATTGTGCTGAGCTTTGGTGGAGCACTGCAACAAGCCTGACACAAAGATGTCGGCTAGAAGACATAGTGGTGTGTTGAAGTGGCAGGCAACTGGCAGCTCAGGATCTTTTTGCAGACAGAATGTAGGTATTCTGCAAAGCAGTCATCTAGTCTACTATTCATTTCCCATTATAGAGGATACCGCATTATGAACAGCGTGTGCGGTAGACTAGATTGAGTAAAGTGCAGATAAAGCGCTGCTTCATCTCAGGAGGTGTGTTCCGGCCCTTGGATACTGAGGACAGAGGAAGTAAATGGGAAGGTCTTACACCTTCTGCGGTTGCAGGGGAAGGTGTCTTGGGGCTGTGGGGACATTTTGGGAGTGAATGAGGAGTGAACCAGGGTGTCCTGGAGGGAACAGTCCTTGCGGAAGGCAGACAAGGGAGGGGAGGGGAATATTTGTCAGGTATTGGCATCCTATTGGAGGTGGCAGAAATGGCAGCTAATGATCCCCTGGATGTGGATGCTGGTGGGATGCTAGGTGAGGACAAGGGGGACCCTGTTATTGTTGTGGGAGGGAAGAGATGGGGTAAGGGATGAAGTGCGGGAGATGGGTTAAACCCAGCTGAGGGTCCTGTCAACTACAGTGGTGGGGAATCGTCAGCTGAGGAAAAAGGTGGACATTTTGGAGGCCCCCTTATCGAAGTTGGCCTCATCAGAACAGATGCGACTAGGAGAATGAAACAGAGTCTTTACAGGAAGCAGGGTGTGAGGGTGTATAGTGAAGATAACTGCAGAAGTCAATGGCTTTGCAGTGAATATTGGTGGCCAGCCTATCCCCAGAAATGGAAGCAAAGATGTTGAGGAAGTGAAGGCTGGAGTCAGAGATGGACTAAGTGAAGGTGAGGACGGGGTGGAAATTGTAAACTAAATTGATAAATGTTTGCAATTCCGTACAAGAGAGGGAAGCAGCACTGATGATATCATCGATACACCGGAGAAAGTGTTGTGGTTTGCGGCCGGATTAGGACTGGAACAAGGAATACTCCATGTACCCTACAAAGAGACAGGCATAACCGGGGCCCATGTGGGTGCCTATGGGCACCCCTTTAACCTGATGAATGTGAGAGGAATTAAAAGAGAAGTTGTTCAAAGTGAGGACAAGCTCAGCCAGGTGGAGGGGTGTCGTGGTTGGTGGACACTATTCAGGCCTTTTCTCCAGGAAGAAGTAGAGAGCCATGAGACCATTCTGATGAGAGATGGACATGTAAAAGGATTGCACACCCGTGGTAAAGAAGAAATGGCGGGACCCTGCAAACTGGAAATTTTGAGACTGATGTAAGGTGTCAGAGGAATCACGGACGTACGTGAGAGCGGACCAGACAATGGGAGAAAAAATCTAGTCGACGTAAGAAGAGATGATTTCTGTGGGGCAGGAGCAGACAGAAACAATGAGTCTACCCGGGCAGTCCTGTTTGTGAATTTTGGGAAGGAGGTAGAAGTGAGCTGTGCAGGGTCAGGAGACTGAGATTGGAGGCAGTGGAGGGGGGATATCGTTGGTGTTGGTGGCCATAGTTCACACAATGGCCTGATGCTCCATGGTGGGGTTATGGTCCAGGGGGAACTAGGAGGAGGTACCTGAGAACTGGCACTCAACCTCTGCAATGTAGAGGTCAGTCCACCAGACAATGACAGCAGCACCCTTGTTGGCAGGCTTGATTACAAAGTCAGGATTGGATCTGAGAGCATGGAGTGTAGTCAGTTCGGAGGGAGATAGGTTGGAATGGATAATGGGGGTAGAGAAATTGAGGCGACAGTTCTCAATGAACTGATTGAGGCGCAGGAAAAAGACCAGAGGGAGGAGTCCAGGTGGAGGGAGAGTGTTGGAGTTGGACGAAAGGCTCTGTGGGACAGGAAGAGGATTCTTGGAGAAAGAAATGTGTATGGGGGCAAAGCGAACGGAAGAAGAGTTCAATGTCATGTCTTCCCAAAATTCACTGAAATGGGGACGCGGTGGAATAAAACTGAGACCTTTGCTGAGTACAGAAGATTCAGCATTGGAGAGGGGAAGGTCAGAAGGGTTGGAAAATATACGACAGGAGGTGGGTTGG
This sequence comes from Ginglymostoma cirratum, assembly GCA_024137785.1. Lineage (NCBI taxonomy): Eukaryota > Metazoa > Chordata > Chondrichthyes > Orectolobiformes > Ginglymostomatidae > Ginglymostoma > Ginglymostoma cirratum. Next base: position 6,535,569 of record JAHRHZ010000030.1, on the reverse strand, counting down.
GAGAGGGGATGGAGTCAGAGGGAATGGTGGGGTAGGAAGGTTCCAGAGGTGCGTGGGTATCTCTGTGTTGTTAGATCTGTGTTCCTTAATGCTAGATCTCTTGTGTATTCCCAACTTTCTTCAAAGTACAATGGTCACCTGCACCTACAGCAATATCTACTGATCAAATTACATCCAGCACTCCAGAATCCCCTTTCCAAATGATTTGGCCTTGTCATCTTTCTTTTCACCTTAAAAGCTGCCTTTATGACAAAGACTTTGGTTACTTGTCACGTTGTTTCTTTTGGCTCAGTGTCAAGTTTGTGTCTGTTTACACTTTTATGAAGCACCTCAGAACATATAGCTATGCTAAAGATGCAATACAAATACAAGCTGCTGTCGCAGTCAATTGGGGAACATGAAACATTTTCATCACGAATATTATTAATCCAGATAAATAGTACAAATGAGTGTCAAGTTGCACAAATAACCTTCTCCCTCTGTATTTTTTCATGACAGCAGTAAAATATATATTAAAAAAGTATGTTTTTGCGATAAAACTTGCTTGGGAAAAATTGGGATTCTATTTCGGTAATTTACTTGCTCCAGGCCCTTTTCGGACAGAGATCGGGAGACAGCCAGCTTCAAATTTATTGAGTTGATTCCTGGCATCAAGGAATGCACAAGAGCTGGAGTCAGATTGTTCTTCTAAAGCAGAAGGGAAAAGTCCAAAGGGTTCCCTTAGTGGGCATAATCTCAATCTGTTTGTGAATTCTCCAGTATCTTCCATCAGTAACTGCCTCAGAGTATTGGAATGCCAATGTTATAGTCGAAGCTGCCTTTTTCTATTGCTGCTTAATATCGCAATGACTCATTAATCCACCAAAAAACTCATATTTAGTCAGGTAACATGATTTTAAAATAAAACACATTTCATTTTTGAATTGATTCATCTCACACAACAGAACAAAAACTAATCTTAACATCGGTCTATGGGTGACTGAGCTGATTGTGAAGAAAACATGATTTCACTTAAAAAAGAGACTTTTCTCCTGAACTATCTCCATGAAAATGTATTGTTTGATTTTATTTCTGTACTTAGTATTAACATTTTATATCCCATTGTGGTATAAATTACATTTTTTGTATTATTTCCCTGAAATCTGTTCCTGAGTGGCCTACTTAAAACAGCTATATGCACTTCTCATTGAACACAACTAGTATTACTGATGTTTGTAGTGTGAAAGGAGGAAATTTGACCCATTATGTTTATGCTGGCTCTTTGCTACAGTGGTTCATATCTGACCTACACCCTTTCTACAGTCTGGCAATTTTTCCATTCTTTCAAAACGCTTTGGTCTCTGCATTTGCTACACCCTTGGGAAATTGTGAGATGTTCTTATTACCTGTCTAAATTGATTCCTCCCAACCTCTCACCTCATTGTCTTGTTTATAATTTTAAATGGGTGTATGCTATCCTGAGCATATTCAATTACTCTTTGTAGGCGTTTGGGGGGGTGGGGGAGGGGTCAGTTAGCTCCGTTTGTCTGGACAACTGGTTGACAATACAGAGTGATGCCAGCAGTGTGGGTTCAATTCCCATACCAGCTGAGGCAACCATGAACGATTCTCCATCTCAACCTCTTCCCTCACCCAAAGTGTGCTGACCCTCAGGTTAAACCACTATCAGCTGGCTCTCTCTAATGAGAGAGCAGTGCTATGGTCTTATATCACCTTATCCAAACCCTTGTAAAATTTCTTTTTTGCCATCTCGTAATTATAGCTTCCACCCCTGATATCACCCTGGTGAATTCATGCTGCATTTCATGGCATTAATTTTTCTTTACATTGTGCTCTCCAAAATGTCTTACCTAAAAGATCAAGATAGAAGAGCTTTAACTGCTGTTCATAAAAGAAAATCATAGAATCCCTACAGTGTGGAAATAGGCCCTTCGGTCCAACAAGTCCACACCGAACCTCAGAGCATCCCACCCAGACCCACCCCCCCCAACAACCACCCTAACCTACACCTCCCTGAACACTACAGGCAATTTAGCATGGCCAATCCACTTAACCTGCACATCTTTGGACTGTGGGAGGAAACGGGAGCACCCGGAGGAAACCCATGCAGACACAGAGAGAATGTGCAAACTCCACATAGACAGACCCTCGAGGCTGGAATCAAACCCGGGTCCCTGGCGCTGTGAGGCAGCAGTGCTAACCACTGAGCCACCATAGAGCAGCACGGTGGCTCACTGGTTAGCACTGCAGCCTCACAGCGCCAGGGACCTGGGTTCGATTCCAACCTCAGGTGACTGTCTGTGTGGAGTTTGCACATTCTCCCCGTGTCTGTGTGGGTTTCCTCCGGGTGCTCTGGTTTGCTCCCACAGTCCAAAGATGTGCAGGCTAGGTGGATTGGCCGTGCTAAATTGCCCATAGTGTTCAGGGGTGTGTGGGTTATAGGGGGATGGGTCTGGGTGGAATGCTTTAAGGGTCGGTGTGGACTTGTTGGGCCGAAGGGCCTGTTTCCACACTGAAGGGATTCTTCTTAAAGAAAATAACAAGGAGAGTTCAAAAACAGAAATTAAAGTGGGCGTCAAGCATTTGCTTTGTGTGCCAGTCTTCAAGTTCAATCAAGTTGTTGGCTCACTTAAAACACTAACTTCCATTATGAGGTAAAACTGCGTTGTCCATCAACTCACAAAATGGGGAAAGGGCAGAAAAGTGGACATGAGGAATGTCAGATCAGCTATTGAATGGTGGCATAGGTTTGAAGGGCCAAACAGCCTACTCCCTTTCCTATTTCTTATGGTCTTATGGAGTTTCAAACTGTGAATTCATATAGAAAGGGGATACGCTGCTGCACAGGTAAACGGGAGGTGGAATGGGGGTGGAATAATTAAATGCATTGAAATCTGGAATTATTGTAGCCACACGGAGTAGGGCTAGCCCAAAGTCTGCTGTGAGGAAAGGAACAGAAATGAACTCCTGGGACTTGATGGCAGGAAGGCAAAAAATGAACCTGTACATGGATCATTAATGGGGCCATGAAGGGGAGCAGGAGGAAGGTGCAGACCTCAACAAGAGACAAATGGTGTTAAAGCTATTCCATTTGGGAAAATCTGAGAGGGACTGCAAAAGAGCTAATACTATGAGTCAGGCGTGGGGAACAGCAGAGTAAATGTATAGTCCAAGAACAGAGTAAGACTCCAATGAACAGATCAAAGACACTAGGAGGGACTTGGGAGTGAACAAAGACCTGCCTGAATGAGGATTGAATTAAGGGAGAAGTGAAGCAGCTAAAAAACAGGTTCAAAGTTATTTTCCTACAAACTCTTAGTCTGTTATATCAAGCGTTTAGAATGGACAAATGTTACAGGTTCACAGTAATATTCCAATAATTTTATTGCTGGCAGCTTTTGGTCTCTACTTCAAAGAGAATTTGTTATAAGTTTAAGGAGGTCTTGCTGGAACTATGCAAGGCAGCTTGAATACCGTGAACATTTTGATCCTCACTGTTTTTTATTCATTCACAGGATGAGGGCGTCACTGGCTAGGGCAGCTTTTACTATCCATCCCTAATTGCCCAGGGGGCAGTTAAGAGTCAAACACATTTCTGTGGGTCTAGAGTGACACATAGGCCAGACCAGGTAAGCATGGCAGTTGTCTTCCCTAGAGGATATTGGTGAACCGGATGGATTTACAATCAACAACGGTTTCATGAATATCATTAAGACTCTTAATTGTAGATTGTAATCTGCCGTGGCAGGATTCAAACCCAAGCTCCCAGAACATTTCTCTGGTCTTTGGATGAATAGTCCAGCAATAATACCACTCGGCCATCACCTCATCTCAGGAAAGATGTAATGGTATTGGAGAAAGTTCAGAGAGGGTTCACTAATTTGATCCCACATAAGGAAGGATTTCTTATGAAGATGGGCTGAGTAAATTGGGGTTGTACTCGTTGGCATTTAGGAGAATGAGAGGAGACCTATTTAAACGCTAAGATTTTTAAGGGACTTAGAAGAAGAGGTCATAGAACTCTTACAGTGTGGAAGCAGGCCGTTTTGCCCTTTGAGTCCATATCGACCCTCTGCAGGTCATTCACCCCCCCCCTCCCCACTCTATAACCCTGCTTTTCCCATGGCTAATCCACCTAACCTGCACATCCCTGGGCACTATGGGCAACTTAGCATGACCAATCCACCTAACCTACACATCTTTGGACTGCAGGAGGAAACCAGAACACTTGGTTAAAGCTCACACAGGCACGGGGGGAATGTACAAACTCCATACAGACAGAAACCCCAGGATGGAATCAAACCTGGGTCCCTGGCGCTGTGAGGCAGCAATGCTAACAACTGAGCCACCATGACAGCTTGACATGGTAGATGTGGTAAGGTTGATCCCCTTATGGAAGGACTAGAGGATAAAATTCAGAATAAGGAATTTCCATTTAAGACAGAGGTGAGCAAGAATTTCTTCTCAGAATTTAGTGAATCTGTGGAAATCCTTACCACAGAATTCTTTTAAGGCTGAGTCAATAAATATATTCAGGGCTGAGATAGACATATTTTTAATCAGTAAGGGAATCAAGGGCTATGGGGAAAAGGCAAGAAAGTGGAATTGATGATTACCAATTCAGCCATGACGTCATTGAATGGTGAAGTGAACCCAATGGGCTAAATGGCCTACTTCTGCTCCTGCAACTTATAGTCTTATGGTCAACTTAAGATGCATTAATATGCATTCATATAGCTCCATTGATATAGTAAAACTTCCCGAGATGTTTTACAAGAGCACGATCAAAATTGACACAAGCCAAATAAATAGATATTAGGATAGCTTGACTAAAAGCCTCATCGAAGAGGGATGTTTAAAGCAGCATCTAGGAGAAGTAGAGAGCCAGAAATGCTGGTAAAACCACAAAGAGTTAGATCAACTATGGAGAACATTCATACGCAGACACTGCCCAACATCCTTTCTGAACATTTCTTTGAGCAGAGAATCCTACGTAGAGAAAGTTCAATGTGTGTAGTATAATTTCCAGCAAGGTGAGGCATCTCAATGGTGCCATGGAATCAACAAATAATTTCTAGCGAATGAGTATCTTAACAAAAGGAAAGTCTTTCATTGTTACTTTGGTGTTTGCTTATATTAAGGAAGTTCATTTTTTAGGTCAGAAAGATTCTTGAGTTTCATTTCATTACATCTATGTGAAGGATGAAGGTGTTCACTATGGAGGCATGCATGTGCTACATTAGACAATACATGAAGCTCCCTGGTAGCTCTTTGAAATTCCATTACCAGTGTCAAATTTTGAAGGAACTATCTGTAAAAATACATAAATTTCAGTCAGAAAATCACGCCATGTTTCCAGCTTCAGTAGTGCAGGGATAACTCAGTGAGAGACAAGCCAGTTGTAATATCCTGTGGTTTTTTTTTAACATGCATTCGGCTACCTTTGTTCTGTTTTTGCTTTGTGTGAAATGGCTGATTATGAATGCCTGGCCAGCAATATATTCTTTAACTAAGAGGTATCAAGTTGAAGGATCAGGAGGTAAGTCTAGTCTGTACCAAGTTATATGCCAGTGAATTCTTAACTCGTTAAGATGATCTTCATCTGAGGCCATGTTGATAAATCAGGACTATTCTAATCTGGTGACTCAGGGTTGGGTTGCTTCTTCCTGCTGCATGTGAGAAGCTTTGCACTCAAAATCACAGGATAGAAAGGTTTAATTGATTTAAACTAAATGAAATTGTGTTCTGATTTAATTCCTTGTCATGTGCATGAGATGAATGAAAATACTGAAGTATATCAATGGCCTCTGAAAGAAATGGGCTCTGATTTATATTGCTAATGAACTCAGAAAATACTGCAAGTAATATCACTATTGGTTAACTCGAAAGGGTCTAGCTGAATAAGTCAAAAAATGTTATGGCGACTTTATTTGTCAGAAAGGAAATATTACTTGATTGCTTCAAAACCAATTATTTTGAAGTAATTGAGTTAATTGGTGCTAAATGGGATAGATTGAGAACAGATCTAACAGCACAAAACCAGGCAACTACTAGACACTGTGGTTCATCATCAGCAGTCAAATTGTATTCTATCATGACCTGTATGTTCCAGGCCTGCCATTTCCCTCACTCTACTATGAAGCTAGGAGCCAAATCTGTTTCATCTGGGATACAGAAGAGTGAAAATTGCATGCTATAGGCAGAGCTAAACCAACACAACTGGATCATCCCACCAGATCTAAACTCTGCAGTTCAATAACATCTCATCGTGCCTAGCAGTGGACAATTAATCAGCTAGTAGAAGGAGGAGGAAGAGAAGTCTCCCTCAACACCTCCAGTCTTCATTGGAGCACATGTCCAGTGGATCAATGAAGGGGCTCAATCACAACCAACGGAGGATGTAGTGACACAGCAGAAAGTGAACTAGACTGGTGGCAAAGAAGCAAGATGCCCCATGAAAGAGCAAAGTGTTGGAGAATACCCTCAACTACAGGAAATGAGGTGTGTTCAATGAGATGGATTATCTTCCATACCTCTGAAAATGGGCAAGAACTTTTTGGGGCATGACATTTGTTGGGGACAGGAAGGGAAGCCAGATGGATTTTTCTGCTTAGGCATCTTGGGGATTCATTATGGAGGGGTTGAGGAAGACTCCATGCTGCAGTGCAGAGGGAGAACATAGAGGAAATAGCATCAAGGTTGAGCTTTGTCAGATCAGAAATGAGAAGCAGCCACTGCAGGAACAGAAATAGATCCCAGAGCAACAGGGCCACAAGAGTGAGGAAGGAAGGCAATAGAGAAGACCCCCTCAGTAAAGAACAAAGTACAGTACAGCACAGGAACAGGCCCTGTGGCCCACCTAGACTGCACCAACATATGATACCTTTCTAAAGTAAAAACATTTTGCCTCCAAATGCTCCACATCTCTCTATTCCTTGCCTATTCATATTTCTGTCAAGATGCTTCTTAAACATTGTTATTGTATTCGCCTTCACCACTTCCACTGGCAGTACATTCCAGGCACTTACCATCCTTTGTGCGAGAAAACTTGCCGTTCACATCTCCTTTTTAAAAAAAAACTTACCTCCTTCTACCTTAACCCTATATACCCTGGTAATTGACATTCCTACTTTGGGGAAAAAAGACTGTAACTATACCTTCTATCCATGCCTTTCATAGTTTTGTAAACATCTATCAGGTCACCCCTCATCCTTTGACATTCAAGTGAAAACAAACCAAGTTTGTCCAATCACTCCTCACAGCTAATATCCTCCATAATAGGCAACATCCTGGTAAACCATTCTATACCGTCCCCAAAGCCTCCATATCCTTCTGGTAGTGTGGCAACCAGAAATGTGCACAATATTCCAAATGCAGCAGAAGTAAAGTCTATACAGCTGCAACATGACTTGCCAATCTTATATTTAAGCCCCAGCTGATGAAGGCAAGCATGCCTTATGCCTTTGTGACCACCTTATCTCCTTGTCACTTTCAGGGAACTCGACCTGTACACCTAGATCCCTCTGTTTGTTGATACTATTAAGGGATCTGCCATTTATTGTATCCTTCCCTCCTACGTTAGATCTTCCAAAATGTGAGAGTTGCATTTGTCCAGATGGACCTCTGTCTGCCATTTCTCCAGTCTTTCTGTATCCTGCTGTATCCTCTGGCAATCTTCCTCACTATCCACAGCTCCCCCAAATTTTTGTGTCATTTACAATCTTACTAATCAAGCCACCTACATTCTCCTCCAAATAGTTTATAAATATATTACAAACAATAAGGATCCCAGAATTGATCCCTGTGGAACACCACTGGTCACAGATCTCTAGTCAGAAATGCACCCTTCTACCACTACTCTCTGTCTTCTATGACTAAGCCATTTCTGTATCCATCTTACCAACTCACACAGATCCCACGTGACTTCAACTTTTATATCAGCCTACCATTAGGGAATTTGCCAAAGACCTTGCTAAATTCCGTTTAGACAACATCTATCACCTGCCCTCATCAATTATCATTGCCACTTCCTCAAAAAACTCAATCAAGTTTATGAGACATGACCTTCCCTGTACAAAGCTATGCTGCCTATCACTAATAAGTCCATATTTCTCCAAATGTGAGTAAATCCTATCGCTATGAATCTTCTCCAGTGATATCTCTAACACTGACGTTAGGCTCACTGGTGTGTAATTTCCTAGATTATCCCTGTTGCCCTTCTTAAACAAAGGAATAATGTTGGCTTTCTCCAATCCTCTGAGACCTCTCCGGTAAATAAAGAGGATACAAAGATTTCATACAAGGCCCCAGTTTTCTCATCTAGCTCCCTCTGGAATTCCTGATGGGATAGGACCCATCAGATCCTGGGGATTTTTCTACCTTGGTGCTTTTTAAATCACCAACACCTCCTTTTTCTTTCATGTTGACTTACCCTGGAATATCAACAATGGTCTCAATTTGGACTTTACCAGTTTCAAATCTCCCCACCCTCGGCCTCATCCCATGATCAACCCTCCCTCTCGTCCCTGCCTCCTTGGCCTGACACAACCTATCCATCTTCTGTCTCATTTATCTGCTCCTCCCACCTCACTGACCAATGCCCACCACTCCCTACCTGCACTCACCTATCACCAGCCCACCTACCTTCCCGAGCCCCACCCCTTCTCTCTCTATTTATTTCAGAGCCCCCTTCTCCCTCCCACATTTCTGAAGAATGGTCCCAACCTGAAATGTCAATTTTCCTGCTCCTCTGATGCTGCCTGGCCTGCTGTGTTCCTCCAGCTCCACACTGTGTTACGTCTGACTCCAGCATCGGCAGTTCTTACTACCTCTACAGTTAGGATAGCACAACTCTCACTCACCACTTGCAGCTTTTAATTTGTATAAATTATGCAGTTCTTCTGACCAACAGCACTCAGCTTATGGGAGACTGAGGCCTAAGCATGCGTCTGTTCTATGGTCAGAACTCACTGTCCCCTCAAGATGCATTTCTGTGTTGTGCTATGGAGGTTGCTGACCAGGAGTTGTGTGATCTCGGTCTACAATTGGACACTTGGGGTGGTAGAGGCAGAAACCCTTGTAACATTTAAGAAGTATTCAGGTGTGCACTTGCAATGCCAAGGTATACAATTCCAATGGCCAAGTATTGGAAGATGAAATTAGAATAGTAAGATGGTTGTTTTTGACGAGAGTGGATGTGATGGGCTGAAGGGTTTTCTTTCTGGGCAGTAGGTCTCCATGATTCCAAGACTCATCTTTCCAGACCTGAGAAGGTCATTGAAACATTTTCAGTACAGCACCCAGTTTATCCTCACCACTCTGTGTTGCTGACTTTATGTGTCACCTCCAGCCACTCCCTATTGCTGAGCCTTGCAGGATTTCTGTTGCCACTGGCAGGGAGCAGAATATTTCTGTGATCAGTAACGACCTCCAGAAGCATCTCCAGTGAGGCATCAGGAAATTAGAGAGGGCCTGCTCAAGTGTGAGTACCCTCCCTACCCATTATGCTCAACTCCTCCTTCCATCCATCACCAGATGAACAACAATCTTAAATGTGACTCCCATCTTCCCTTTAAACTACTGCCTGTATCCCATGTTTTTCCTAAATCCATCATCCCTGACTAGGCAGCAGATATTACTGTGGGCCAAACTATCTGGCCATAGTAGTGCGGGATTGGAATCTTGAAGTGAATATGACCTATGAATGGCACTCTGACTGAACAAAACAGCAACTCCTGCAAGATCCCCCTCCAATCACGCACTACCTTAAATTATACACATATCTCCCATTTCTTCACTGTCACTAGATCAAAACCCTGGAAAACTCCCTAATAGTATTGTGGAAGGATGTACAGTGGTTTAAGAAGTCAACTCACTTCTCAAGGACAACTTAAAATTAGCAATAAGCACTGGTCTTGCTGATTAGATCAGGAAAATGAATTTAAAAATTTCGATCCTTGCCTTAGTCTGTGCAACAAAAACTTCTTTGAGGTTGATGGGAAAACATCCAGACAAATTTCTGCAAGTGAACATGTCATTGAATGAGGATTTCAGGAAGAAAAGTTATAAGAGCAAAATAAATTTAGAGGAAGAAAAATAAGCACCTTTTTGTGAAAGTATGTTTCATATAAATGCAACCCAACTAATAATGTAAAAGTAAGTGCCACACACATACTCATGCATTTGTGTAAACTTTTATGGAAGTGATTTGCACACTACTGTAATATTAAGCAGTCTCACAAATTCTACCTAATGTGAAACTGAGCTCCAGTTCATTGCCCACAGCAGTACACGTTGGTATGTAAGTGTGCTGCACCATTTGGTAGTCTCACTAATTCTTGAAAATATGAAAATGACTCCACCCCACAATACACAAAGTCACATAAACTTGTGTGAATGTACCCTACACAATAATGCAGTCTTCGCCGTGCATTCTCGCAGTAGGGACCAATCTCAAGTCTCCTGAATCAGGAGCAAGAGCTTGTCATCGACAGTCTCTCTATTTAGCTGCTCTCCTAAGCACCTTTCCCACAGGAAATGAAGGTCAGACAGGCTGGGATTAAGGTAACAGCCATTGACAATACCAGCATGCATACACAGAAACAGATGCGCAATGTTTTGGGGGACCTAAAAATGTCTCATAGGAAGACTACTGAACATTTCCCTATAGTAAAATTATAAGCCAATTTTCTAAGACTCAAAAACTGTTATGCATTCATTGCAGCAGCATCCAAAACATTCAGACAACTGCACATGTCTTTCATTCTTGAACATCCAACAATACACCAGGGTAGACTTTACAGCCTCAAGAAATTAGTGATAATTTGTTTTTGTTTTATTTTTGGTGGTGTTCCGAAGGGAAAATACTCATCAAGCAACAATAGCTCTTCAATTTCCTTTATTCATCCTTACATTTTGGTGGGATGCTAAATGGGTAGTTGGGAGGTAAGAGTACATTTTCGCTCTAATTCTGAATGTCCTCACTGATTGGAGGACAAGAATGTTATAATAGGACTGAACAAAAGAAAGATGGCTTGAAGTCCTCCAATTTTGAAGACCTTTATTAACTTTCAAAAAGTAAATCTGGATAATTTGACAATATGAACATTTAGTCATGCAATAGTACATAAGTTGAGTATTGCTAAGAAAAGACACATTTTATCGAATGAGAGATAACAAGGTGTGGAGCTGGATGAACACAGCAGGCCAAGCAGCATCATAGGAGCAGAAAAGCTTGACGTTTCGGGCCTAGACCCTTCATCAGAAATGGGGGAGGGGAAGAGGGTTCTGAAATAAATAGGGAGAGAGGGGGAGGCAGATAGAAGATGGATAGAGGAGAGGATAGGTGGAGAGGAGGCAGACAAGTCGAAGAGGCGGGGATGGAGCCAGTAAAGGTGACTGTAGGTAGGGGGGTGGGGAGGAGATAGGTCAGTCCAGGGAGGACGGACAGGTCAAGGGGGCGGGATGATTTTAGTAGATAGGAGATGGGGTGTGGCTTGAGGTGGGAGGAGGGGATAGGTGAGAGGAAGAACAGGTTAGGGAGGTGGGGACGAGCTGGGCTGGTTTTGGGATGCGGTTGGGGGAGGGGAGATTTTGAAGCCTGTGTCCCAATTCCTTCGCCTCCGCCGCATCTGCTCCCAGGATGAGGCATTCCAATCCCGCACATCTCAGATGTCCTCATTCTTCAAGGATCGCAACATCCCCCCCGCAGTGGTCGAGAACGCCCTTGACTGTGTCTCCCACATTTAACGCAATTCATCCCTCACACCCCGTCCCCGCAATAATAACCAAAAAAGAATCCCCCTCGTCCTCACATACCACCCCACCAACCTCCGGATCCAACGCATCATCCTCCGACACTTCCGCCATCTGCATTCCGACCCCACCACCAAAGACATTTTTCCCTCCCCACCCGTGTCTGCTTTCCGGAGGGACCACTCCCTCTGTGACTCCCTTGTCCGCTCCACACTCCCCTCCAGCCCCACCACACCCGGCACTTTTCCCTGCAACCGCAGGAAGTGCTACACCTGCCCCCACACCTCCTCCCTCACCCCAATCCCAGGCCCCAAGAAGACTTTCCACATCAAGCAGATGTTCACCTGCACATCTGCCAATGTGGTATACTGCATCCGCTGTACCCGTTGTGGCCTCCTCTACATCGGGGAAACTAAGCGGAGGCTTGGGGACCGCTTTGCAGAACACCTGCGCTCAGTTCATAACAGACAACTGCACCTCCCAGTCACGAACCATTTCAACTCCCCCTCCCATTTCTCAGACGACATGTCCATCCTGGGCCTCCTGCAATACCACAATGATGCCACCCGAAGGCTGCAGGAACAGCAAATCATATTCAGCTTGGGAACCCTGCAGCCCAATGGTATCAATGTGGATTTCACAAGCTTCAAAATCTCCCCTCCCCCAACCGCATCCCAAAACCAGCCCAGCTCGTCCCCACCTCCCTAACCTGTTCTTCCTCTCACCTATCCCCTCCTCCCACCTCAAGCCCCACCCCCATCTCCTATCTACTAACATCATCCCGCCCCCTTGACCTGTCCGTCCTCCCTGGACTGACCTATCTCCTCCCCACCCCCCTACCTACAGTCACCTTTACTGGCTCCATCCCCGCCTCTTCGACTTGTCTGCCTCCTCTCCACCTATCCTCTCCTCTATCCATCTTCTATCTGCCTCCCCCTCTCTCCCTATTTATTTCAGAACCCTCTTCCCCTCCCCCATTTCTGATGAAGGGTCTAGGCCCGAAACGTCAAGCTTTCCTGCTCCTATGATGCTGCTTGGCCTGCTGTGTTCATCCAGCTCCACACCTTGTTATCTCGGATTCTCCAGCATCTGCAGTACCTATTATCTCTGATACATTTTATCGAATGGTTTTGTCTTGCAATCATCAGGTCAAGCCTAATTCAAGGGGAAAATGAACATTTACACTGCATGAGCGGAGAGTACTAATTGTTTGGCAAGTGGACAGTTGATGATTGACAGTTTGCTGCCAGGCTTTTTGTTTAAATTTTTAAACAAAGCATGTGGATTGACTGATCAAGCCATTGGCCTGAGTAATGAATCAGCTCTCACCTATTTTGTTGAATTGAAACTAATGCAGTGTGTGTACATGTTCATTTTGTATGCAAAGAACATATTAATATATAGCTTCCAATATATCCAAGTGTATTGCATTGTGAGCCTAATGTCAATCCTAAATTGGTTTTCAGTGTAATTTGTTGCACACTCAGGAATATCCAGCAAATGTTGTATAATTGCAGAATGATGTCCAATGTTAGGCATTGTGTTGCAAGTTTTGCAGGCGAGGGCTGGTTGGGTACAGTTAGTACACTTCTTGTTGTGAACAGCAAAGGGATATGTTGTTAGATATAATCCACCAGTCTTTGGGATATAAGACCTACCGTACCTGGCATCATTCCATCACTGAAATTCATGTACCAGATTATTCATTTGTGTGATAGATAGAATGTAATTTTGGCTCGATAGCAGCATCCTGTTATCAGCTAACACCATCATGTTGCTCTGTATGGGAGCAATGTGAAACAGCTAGCTTCACCGGTTGCTAGATATTTTAACCTTCTAGGGTAATCTGAGCTAAACTGTGCATTTTTGAGGGCTAACAGTAATTGCCTTAGAACATTTCATGAGATTCCACAATACAATTGAATCAGGGTAGCCATAATCCCAGAGAATGGCATTGATGTCTCCCATTTGAGCATAGTGAACAAATGAGGTCACTGATAGTCAATTATACTGTACGTAGAACTGATGGAAATGCAACATGTATACTGACCAGTGAAGGTAGGCTTGTAGTAAATATTGTTGGAGAAACTCTGGCTGATTCCTCAACTAGCACATTGAGGAAAGCCAGTTTATTTGACTGTTATATTGCAAATATGAATTTGAGTGCAAGATGGAACCCATTTAGACAGTAAGGAAATTCTTACATAATACAGAGCCCTGTTCATTGCAAACAGAAGGAACACACACTGTGCCTGTTTCAATCCAACATAATAGGTGAAAGCCATTCACTGGTTTATTTCTCAGGGCACTGCCCTGAGCAATCTAAGTCAACCTACTTGATTTACAGTAGAAGTAAATCCTGGCAGTTAACGGTCAATCAGCATTAATAAGAGTACTCTCCAAGGAAATGCCTCTACCAATCAGAGTCCACTTGCTAACCAGTCAGCACTCTCCTCTCATGCTGTATAAATATTGCTTTTCCCGTTGAATTAATATTCTTGTGAAATATTCTGATGAATGCAAGATGAAAAAGTTCAATAAAATGTGTCTTTTTTTAGCAAAGTGAACACTAGAGGAGTGAAGAAGGTTCAGTTCCCCCAGGATGAAAGTCAATACCATTCCTTATATCTAGTTCACCATTGTGTGGACTTTGGACTCCTGGCCTCCGCGGGGACTTGAATTCCCAGACTCAGCGTGGTCTTGACTCCTGGCCACAACTTTATCTTGAGTCCCGGCACTCCACACCTCGATCTGAAGCCCAGTCTGGTTTTGATTGGAAGGACTGTTATTCTGAACTCTTATTTCTCTGTTATTTTTCTAATTTATTGCTGGACTTTTTTATTTCTTTATTTTTCTAATTTTTTTTCCCTGAGAAATTTTACTTAAGAATCAGTACCAAGGTTCCTTGGTACCTAAGCTGGCATGTGTACATGTGTAAGTACATGTGACACAATTCAATTGAGGCCTCAGGAGTGCCTACTGAGGTGCTGGCCCAATCAAAGGGCTGACAGCTTACCACCCTCAGCAGTGCTCTAACACATTCTAATATTGAGACTGTATGATCAGGGAGTAGGTGCCAGCATATCATCCATCTCTTCCTTTGTAGCTTGTGTACTGCAGGCAAATCCTGCAAATTGCAGCACCAGTAATTGGATCCCAAACTCGCCTCTGGCCCAATTTGGACTTTTACAGTTCAAAATAGCATGGCTTGAGTGATTTGATTGCAGCATGCAATGTTTGGACTCAGAAATTATCCGAGCACAGGTTGCCAAACTCAATTTGGAAATTCAGCCCAAGTTAGTTTCAGTGCAATTCGGCAACACTAAGTTAGGTTAACTACCAAGTATTACTCAACAGAAACTGGGTCTGCAGAGCAGGAAGATAAGATCTCCCAGCCAGAAGAGGAAAAGAAAATGTAATGATTCTGTCATTACACAATGTTGGGAGGACAGCAGCCTTGAAGAGATAACAATTTTTCTGGATCCCCAGTTAATATTTGGAAGGGAGCCACAAATCAAAATTGTGAATATAAATTCATAAAGAAAGAAAGAATAAATCGATCTGGCATTCAGAAGAATAAATTGCCAAAATCAACAAAATCTAGTCCTAAAGATCACAATCCAACAACAGAAAATCATGCGCTCAATCTTGCATGTTGTTCTTAATGAAACTCAACACCAAGGAAAAATGCTACTGCAAAAAAAAGACTATCAAACAGCGTCAAGGAAAACAAACAGATGGGAAAAGCAAAAGCAAGTGATGCAATTGGTAGAATTCTTTCCTCTGACTCACAAGGTTGGAGGTTCGAGATCAGAGGCATACTCCAGGCTGACACTTCATTACAACACTGGCACTTCCATAAACAAAACAGAAATTGCTCGAGAAAGGCTCAGCAGGTCTGGCCACATCTGTGGAGAGAAAGAGATAATAAGGTGTAGAGCTGGATGAACACAGCAGGCCAAGCAGCATCAGAGGAGCAGGAAGGCTGACGTTTCGGGCCTAGACCCTTCTTCAGAAAGAAG